>JAKRRZ010000309.1:0-24130 GCA_022627015.2 Podosphaera aphanis
ATATAAGTTCAACAATACTTCTTACAGATAAGTTATACACACTCACCTTATCCTATTTCGGAACTTGTTCTCCTTTCTCCTATTACCTGTATATTCTTAGCTTCTACTGCCCATAGCCTTTTTACATTCCTGCTATCCCTTATTATTTTTGCTCTTAAAGCTCTTCAAAATTCTCTTGTAGCAATTTTCGAAGACTCTTAGTCGAGATTCCATGGCGGCTTCTTCATAATTCGAAGATGAGCGTCTCCGACGTATATTACCCCATAAGCTTGTACCACTCTAGTACCGGACATTCGAACCTTCTTCGCCGTTTCTTTTGCCATCTTATCATGGAGCTTTTTGACTGCAAGCTTTCCGTCGAGCATCAATGCCATTGAGGCTTTATCGCATTTATACAAAGTTCGAGTGACAGAGGGAGTAATCGGTGTGTCCCCCATAAGGTGATCCAGCATTCGGGTTTCTAAGTACCTGAATACCTCTGGACCTCAGCGACGTTACCAGTAGGTGTAACGCACCTCTTCCAATTGATCTCTCTAGGATGCGTTGTACAAGGCCGCTCTGGGTGGGAGAATGCATTCATTTTATTGAGTACAATCCCCGGATCGCATGGTACCAAGCCAGCTTGCTTGAAGGCATAAGATATAGTTCCTTTTATAAACGCTAAATTTCTAGTACGTTGCAGAATTATAAAAAGTCTTCCTTTTTAAATTGAAGCCCACCAATCCGAATTTCATCGTCTAAGAGCTCTTGATGATAATGCTTATACTGCTGAAATATGACTATGTCAAGAGGCTATAAGAGATGCGTTGAGTGGGGTGGTAACCGGAAAGGGAATACTTAATGAGCATCACAGTAATTGATGAACTCAAATATAAGATGACTACCGTGCCCATCCATTATCAAATGTCTATTCTCTTCTGGATTTTTGGGACGTGTAAATCTTTACCAGTGCATGAGCCACCTATAAGAAAGGTAGTCATTGGTATATCCCGATTCGCTTTGTGCAAAAAGCACATCGTCATTAAGATGATTGTCGAAATATTTATTAAGATAATGCGCTCCCTGAAAAATAATTATGGGATCGATAGTTCTCTTATCGGCAGAGACTGATTCCATGCAAGTAATATATTCTCTATTTTCGGGGTCGGCGAGGTAAACCTGCTTTTGCTCAGCTCATATCAGTACAAGCCGACTACCAAGGCAACCAATACGAAAGCCAGTCTCGTCAAGATTCCAAATGCATTTTTTTGATTTTCTTTTCATTGCATACGGCCTCAAAACGCTGTAAGTGCTCAACTGTTTCGGCTATTTCAGCAGCCGCCCGACGTGCAGCACCTATCGATCGACTCTTTTTAAATCGATACTTTGGAGTCTTTCTGATAAAGCGCGTAACCCAATCACGTGAGACTTTTTTGTAAGGACCAGCATAACGAATAATTGAATTGGCAGCGAGGTGTATGTGCTTGCACTTAGCATAACTACCGAGAGTGATACACCGATCAAAGTAGCTGTTTTTACTTAGCATAAAGACTGAGGCGAAACCATCATGGCGTTGGTGAGCAATAATTTGATGAAGTTGGTGAAACCTGTGAAATTTTGGTGTGAAAAGCGTTGCATTGTGCCGTGCTGTCGCATTTTGCTTGTCCCCCTTCCTGTTAGGAGGGGGGAGGGGTAAACGATACTCGCCGATTACGTCTTAAATGCAAGGCAGTGTACTCTGGATCTCCATATACCCGCCCTAAGCGAATGCTTAGGGCGGGGAGGTCCACTCTCTGCATGAGCAACCCCAGGAAAAATGGGTTTGGTACCTCGCCAAATTTTATTGGGTTGATCAGCATATTTCAGTCTTCGTTCACGCAATGTATCCATCGGATTGAATCAGAAGTCGTGTGTTTTTATATTTTATTTTTTTTTGATTTTAGTCTACAGTGTATATACATGTCTACGCTACCTGACGATCAAGACCGCTGACGGTAGTAGGCCAGCCTCTTTGAGAGTCATACCAAAATCTATAGCTCCACTAAACGTCTTCTTCGGATACGTGGTGGAAAAGCTGGAAATTTGATCGCCAGTCTCTGTTTCAATCTGTTGTAATAATTCAAAGAGGGTAGTCTCAGCAGGTAAAGTTTTAGTTAAAGTTTTGCTGGGTGTCTGTAGTCTGAGTCTGGCTTCTTTTGCTGCATTCGAAGTGGTAGACGGTAAGTTTGCCGGGGAGGCATCTATATTTGTGATGGAAGGCTCGGGTCGTCCTTCTCGGATGGCTTTTTGTGTCTCCGCTTTGAGTCGCCGTGCTTCTTTGTCAGCGGCAATTTTATCCTTGATGCGCTTTTTTGCTGCAAGATCATCGAGCTTTTCCTGTCGCTTCTGAGCTACCGCTTTCATCTGTTCTTTGACGGCCATCTGCTCTTTGGCATCTTGTATTTCTTTGGTAGATTTCATACGAATTTTCTATTTGCGAATTAGGCAGAGGAAAAATCAGTCCATGGGAATACGGGGTTTACTTCATTTTTCCGCTGTTCTTCCTTTTCGATGAGAGCCTGTTGCGCTTTTCTTTCCCTGTTCAGTGCTCTCAGTTCCTCGAGCTTGGCTGCTTTTTCTTCGTCAGTGAGAGGCGCAATTTCCTCTGTTGATTCTGAAAATCTCTCATGGCCACTGCATCTTTGTGTCAGCAAATGTACTTATGGTTATTTGTGAGTTTCCTACGTCAGTCGATTGTGATTTTGGACTGCCATCATACTTCTCAACTTTTTTCCACACTCTTCGCAAGACATAGATTTGGCGATCTCTCCCGAGGCAAGGGGTGTGGTATCGATTGAAGGCTCATCTGGTTCGGCAGCCTTGGACAGTTCCTCCATCGATTTATCTTCATTCTTACTGAGCCACTCGAGTGCGTTTTGTACTGTAATAAAAAATAAGCCTGGGTTACGGGAGCAAATATCAAGGCACAAATCGTTACAAGAACCGCCATTTTTCAGGGCTAGCTGTGCTCTATCCTTTGGAAATCCAAACTCCACGAGATTATCTAAATCAGTTGCTCCCATTGTGAAAATATTGTTGCTGGGAAATGTTATGTTCAAGAGATAGATTTAAGATATCTTTCATTCGAGAAACCGAGTGAATAAAGAGGCTTTTAAATAGCAAGATTAATGAAGACTTTAACTAAATTAGCTTACTGTAATACTACATGCGATTGCGAAATCGTGCTTTGAGAGTGGGGTTGACAATGCAGCCGATGTCCAGTAAGCTAATCCTAATCTGGACCAATGACGGCTCATATCACACTACGTATGTCGAGACAAGGCAAATATTGTAACTAGCTTGACGGCTACAATTCAGCTGTTTGAACCTACAACTTTCCGCTCAAACTACTCCGCACTCGAAGACTTGCTCTCCAATACGATCGCACACATCCTAAAAAAAAGATCCATTAACGAAACGAAGTGACTCGCTCTACAAGTACAACTATGCCTATCAACATCACACCTGACGAGCTGGGCTTCCATCGTTAGTATACCAGTATTCTAACTGATTATCACTGAACATCTACCAGGGCCATTTACCAGCGAAGTAGCCGAGACTCTCAAGATCCAGAATCTCAGCTCAACTCCTATCGCTTTTAAGGTTCGTCGAAGATTATTAGATATTATGTATACGCAGTTATCTGATATTTGTTCCTCAAGGTCAAGACGACAGCACCTAAGCAGTATGCAGATTAAAGAAACATGAGCGCTCTGCTTGTTGACACAGATGCAGATATTGTGTGCGCCCAAACTCGGGAAGAATAGAATCAAATAAAGAAATCGAAGTCACCGGTATGTAAGGCAAAATCCGTCAGAGTTAAACTTGTTTTGGATGTTATTTAACTCTTACAGTTCTTCTCCAGGCGATGAAAGAGGAGCCTCCGATAAATGTCAAATGCAGAGACAAATTCCTTGTCCAGACCGTGGCCATAAAAGCAGAAAAAGAACAATCTAGCACCGGGAGCGACGTATGACTCAGATGATCAAAAACATTCGAATCCTGCTGACAACCACAGTGGCAATATTTTGACGATGCTGACAAGAGCACAGTCTGGGAAAAAAAGATTAGAGTCGCGTACTTGCCACCAAAGACAAAAGCAACAAGGTTTATTGTCACTCCCTCAAAAAATGGTGCCAGCAGTTCGAATTCGGTAAGCCTTTGCCTCTAATCACTCCATCATTGTTTTGATCTAACACAGCTTAGCACAACTCAGACAGAGCTCCTCCAGCCTACGGCACACATGGCTCATCATCTCCTGAAACAACATATACACCTGAAGACCGCAGTAAAATTCGCCCCAGCAGCAGCGTTCCCGGCTCTGTTGACTCTAAAGTATCTCCCAAGGCCGAACTATCCAATGCTCCCACTCTCAGTTATGATGAAATTCATGCAAGGCTCGTAAAAGCTGAGCAAGTCATTGCAAGCTATGCACATGACGGAGGCTTAAGATTACGAAAAAATGTCAAGGGCGGAACAGAAAGTGAAGTTTTTTCAGAGGTAGCACATCAAGTACAACAAGGTTCACAGGGTGTTCCTTTGCAAATTGTAGCCGCGTTATGTTTTACCAGCTTTCTGCTTGCATATCTACTATTTTAAGGTTGCCGCCAAGACTCTGAAGCGTTTATAACTTATAAGCCAAGTTGCATTTGGATGTTGTACACCAAAACTTTCCTCGATATCCTTCATTACAGATTGATACATGTATATCCTAAAACTGCGAGATTCCGATAATGATCCTATTATCTTTTATACCTTTACATACTAATGTCACTAGCCTCCTAGATTTCGATTTTTTTGCTGGTTATTGTATCTATCAAGTGGGTTGACCTTGATGTAAATGTATCTAGCTCGGATATCCAGATTTTGTTCAAAGATTACTTTAATTGTAGGAAACGTCTTTTTACAGAAGAATTTTTCGCCTTGGTCGTATTCAAAGTACTAATTATTTTGATGGATCATATTGATGCGATCAAAAACAATGACCGTTCTTCTCTTCCAGTTTTCTTTTCTAATACGAGCTTCCATCCATACACTAATTTCTACAAACAAATTCAGATATTCTAATGTTTCAAGCATGCCAAGACTATCGAATGGAAGATCACCGACGCAGGGCCTTGTGTGAACATCTAGAGGACTTACAGCCTAACGTCTCTATACTGCGGCTTCTCTCCGACTCTCGCCTTGTGCCACGTACAGCCCGATGGATAATTGGCCTCCAGAGACTCGCGCAGTTTCGCAAAGCGAACCTTCTCTAGGCAGAAGACGGAGCGTGAGGATAATGTTTTGCTGGCGACCTTTTGCCGTTGAAGTGGGGTCATGTTCAACTTCTTCGATTCGTTCACGTATAATTTTTCGCATTCTTGATACCCATTTCTCTAGGCCTGTGACTGTAAGAGCCAGGTTATTTCTTACTCCAAAAGGTTTGCCTGGGACGACGCACGGATGCTCTACATAGCTCCATTTAGCTGTTTAGTGTATGAATCGAATGATAATGGTAATGATAAGCATGCCATATTAAAGCTTTGGGGGTGGTAGTATATGCTGATCTGGTGGGCTGGGAAATGATTTACTCGTTCCTACTTTATGGCCACGGGTGGTTTTGTGGGTGGAGACCAAAATATGGGGCCCCCACTGCTAATCTTATCTCAAATAAGTAAGCACTTTCCAAAATTAGGGTTAGGCGCACTTTCAACAGGGGTTTTTTGTATGGCGTTTTCAACCGACGTTGATTTTGTGGGTAGGGCCAATTATTGGAACTAAACTTGATTTGGGTAATTTATTTGAATTTTAATGAATCTATTATCAAACTGTTTCTAATGCTTGATTGGGCCTCCTCAAGCCTTTATTACGGCTTCACAGCGTCTACCCATACTTCGATCTAGCATTTCTAGTTGATGAGGTTCAGTAGCATCATACCACGCACTTTTTACCATACCCCGCAACTCGTCATGATTTCTTTGCCTTCCGCCATCCAACCTCGGATAATGGTACTGGATATAGTCTTTCATACTATCCCATTCATACTCGATGGGATTGAGGTCGGGAGAGTATGGAGGCCATTCAATAGTAGTGATAATCCTCTCCTGGAACGCCTCAATCGTTTTGGAAGCTACGTGAGAAGGTGCATTGTCCTGCATTACTGAGATCCATGGTCTCATTGAAACCATATCATCTATGAGCGGAACGATTCTTTGACAATAGGAATCGGAGGTAATGGATCTCCACTCTTTCTCCCCGAACAAGCAAGGGGCTTCTTCTTTCCCCGTGAAAGATCCCAAAAACATCCAGCCAAGACTTTTCATTTTCCTCAACTTGTCCACCACACAGTCGACATTTAACTCTTCGCCAATCTAGATCTAGAAATTAATTTGAGACTCATCCAAGTTTAAATATAAGATTCAGACCTTTCGCGTTATCCAATATCGGTTGTGTTGCCCAGCTGTAACCCAAGTCTCATCGGTCCAAAGGACATTCGTCCAATCTTCGTCACTCAAATCTTTGTGGACTTCTGCCCATTCGAGTCGTTTTCTCTTGTTAACTTCAAAGAGAGGAGGCTTCTTCAACGCTGGATGGTGCGCATATCCTCGTTTCTTGAGCTCATTATGTAATACACTCTCTCTCACCCTGTCACGGCTTGGACCAGGCTGATCACATGGTACTAATATCACGTGGTAACGCGCGTAACGCGAGACGTGTAATAGTCAATTATGTTGCAACATAGGACTTCTCGCCCTTAAATCTCCTTTTCCTTCTTTGTACTACAACTTGTATGTAGATGACCAGTGCAACGTTTTGCTAGTTGTAACACACCCCCCGAGTACCGGAAGGGCCCAGCAGCAAGTTCTAACCAAGACATCCGACGGCCTTGAGAAGATGAAGTAATAAAAATTTCAACTTGATCTACATCTTGGGAAGAAAGAGTCAGAGCTCTACCAGGAGCTTTCTTGGGTTCCAAGTATGGAAGGCTGAGAGTATATCCGACTTGTCTTACGGTTAACCCAAGCTGTGCTGCGATTTGTGTATGAATCATTCCACTTTCGCGAAGTGTTTTAATCTGAAAGGATTAGTACTAGATTTTCATGCTGTAATTATAAATCACCTGAATTCGTTGATCTCTATTTAATCTTTTGGACTTGGTAGTCGGAGGAGGCAAAGAACTTTGATTCTTTTTTTTTTTTTTTAAATCATTCTTGTGTATGCAGCCTGAAGCTATGACACGTATGATTACGGAAGGTGTGTTTCTCATAGAATGACTCATTTTGATGTTTTTGGAACCCTCGAAGAATGACTCATTTTGACGTTTTTGGAACACTCATACTCAGATTTCATTTGCAGATACCACTACGAGGATAACGTCTTGCGACATGTAACCTCTTCCGTGAATACCCACCACAGGGAAAAGCGGGAAAAACCCATGGTTATCTGAATATGCTTTCATCAAACTATGAGAAAAACACCACCGCGAGAGAGTGTGGTTAACAGGTCTTACTGGATTCGAACCAGCTTTCTCCTGTCTCGAGTGGGGCATGTGTCCAAGCTGCCCAGACTCTACTTGGGGGAACGGCCCGGACGGTGTACCACACCACCATCCGACCCGTTTAGCGTTTTGCTACCTTACGTTTAGAATTCCCGCTCTTTACATGTAGTTTGGGCAAGTGGAGTAACCTGGAGCGATCCACTTAATTCCAGCCACTAATTAATTATTAGTAATCAAGTGATGGAGGCGGCAATCAATCCAGTTGTATCCTGTCAGGGTAGAACGACGTAGGTACTGGAACAATGACAACACCAACATGTACCATATCTACAACAGGATCTAGCAATGTCACTCATGATCTTACTCTAAATCAATCCAACCATGCTGTCAAAGATGCCGCCTTAACTCGTCCAATTCCTAATGACGATGGTTTTTTCTGGACCTACACGGAAGAACCTCATCGGACAAGGCGACAAGCCATCATTAAAGCTCATCCTGAGGTAAATTTGATTTATTTTTATAAAATTTCCATATAATGATGACAATTTTTAGGTGACTAAACTCTGTGGTCCTGAGCCATTAACCAAATATATTGTTTTACTCGTCGTCTCTATCCAAATCTACTGTGCATATGCACTTCAATCGACGGACTTTTTCTCCTGGAAATTTTTCCTCACAGCATATTTAATCGGTGCAACCGCTAACCAGAATCTGTTTTTGGCTATTCACGAAATTTCTCACAACCTTGCCTTCCGAAATGCGTCTGCTAATCGCGCCCTTGCCATCTTTGCGAACCTGCCAATTGGGCTTCCATATAGCGCCTCCTTTAGGGTATAAGTTACTATCAGTCAGAAACTAAATAGCTGAGCTAACAAGGCTATAGCCTTACCATCTTACTCACCATAAATCACTCGGTGTAGACGGTCTAGATACTGATCTTCCAACATCAATTGAAGCCTTTTTCTTAGATTCACTTCTAGGAAAAGCTTTCTTTGCAACCTTCCAGATTCTATTCTACGCCATCCGACCCATATTTATATATAAAGTACCTTTCACAAGCAATCATATCATAAATATCGTTGCTCAGGCCCTTTTTGACTACGTACTCGTAACCAGCTGCTCACCCAATTCCCTGTACTACCTGATATTCAGCTCCTTCCTTGCCGGTAGCCTACATCCATGCGCAGGCCATTTTATCGCCGAACATTATCTCCTACATGCCCCGCCGCCAGGTGCACGAGATCCGTTGACGAATACAGTGCTACCGGAAACTTTCAGCTATTATGGTCCATTGAACTTTCTCACTTACAATGTCGGCTTACATAATGAACATCATGATTTTCCTGCTGTTCCTTGGACTCGTTTGCCAGCGCTGCATGAGCTAGCAAAAGAATTTTACGAGGATCTACCCAAGCACACGAGCTGGATTGGCGTCATCTGGAAGTTTGTGTGGGATCAAAACGTTGGATTGAATTGTCGAATAAAAAGAAAGGCGAAACTGAGAAATGTTGGTACATGTAAGTGAAAAGGGGTGAAAGAAAGATAGGATGTAATATATGTAAAAGTGTCGTCGGGCATGATAAACCTTGAACATGGCAAATCTAGTTCATTTAGAGCAGCGAGACTTAATCCATTGTATAAAATAGTCATAACTGCAAGATATAATAATATTATTTTCGAAGTGTTTGGCTAGATTCCTTAGTCAAATTCTCTCTGACGAAGAAAATTGCAAAATTTCTCACATATCTCTGTGTATTAAATCTGAAGTTCCGAACAACAACACTCACAACCATCATCATAACTAAAGAGAAAGCTGTGGAGGCTGCTACCACTGATGTTACATCTGGGAAATTTTCAAGTCCAAGACCAGAGACCAGAGGACAGAGCTTACTCTTTATTTTACTCTTTCTCGAGAGCTGATCCACGTTACGACAGAATCTATTGATAGCCATCATTACCTTCAAAGATAGACTAAATTTCTTACTGAGTAGATTTTTTAGATGGATTCCAAACTTTTGTCAGTCGCTTTTTCGTACTCTGGGACTATCGATGTTGATTGTTTGAAGTACGGCAATCAAAATACCCTCTGGAAACATTGGATCTCAAGCTTTATCAAGCAGAATCCACGAATTTCTTGTGTTATTAGCAAGAACATTGAAGGGATGGAGCCAAGATGGCTGCTCGTGATCAGATCAAATGCCCCTAGATCAATTCAAGGCCACTAGACAGAGGATCAAAGATCAGACTGAAGACATATGCAAGATGGACAAGACTGATCTGATCCTAAGCGCCATGACGAATTCCAAACTCTGTCAGCTCTTTTAAATGGCGTTTCAATGTAAAAATTCCAGACACCAGAGAACGGTTTGCGTTACCGAGTGTATTTCTGCCGCAGGCCACAAAAATTTTACAGGTAAGTCGCCGCATATAATTTGCTTCCTTTATCTGTTCCCGATTAGCTTGACACAACCTCTGAGCATAGATCATTTTCTAATCCGATCGGTGGTGGCGGTTGTGCCGAATATGTTTGTCGGAGACAATCTCAACTCCACAGCGTCCGCGGTTGCTTATGATGGACGCTTACGGCAGATACGTCAGCTTAGAATTCTCGTGGATTTGTAGTCATGGTAAATTCGAGCATCTATTTATATCAGATCAAAGATCTCACGTGCTACAGCTTCCCGAATTGATAGCTTTCGCAGCTGTCAAATCAAATTACCAGGATCAACTATGGTAGAATCCAGGTCGTTTTCGATAAAAAATAGTAGATAGCTCTAATTTTACCTTTGTTGTTCCTCCAAGACCCTCAGAGTCGAAAAATTGACTCCGAGGTATCTGATGTTGTACGAGGGGGAGAAGGCATCTAAGTTGGCGGCGGCGGCGTTTTTTAGGGGCCTTAACTCGCTAGAAAAGTCGTCGAGATAGGCTGAACTAGCTTACTAGTGATCCCAAGAATGTAATCGAATCAAACTTAGATCTACCGCAATCGTCAGGCCAGACCTACAACATAAAGAATGGTTGACCGTCTGCACCGGTGACTAGGATACTTGACAGTCTTCAGCCTCACCCCCCGCAAAATAAGGATTCGAGAAAGCCATAGAATAAATGGGCCCGAGGAATCTGGGTTTACTCAGTGGACTGATCTTAGATTTGTAGTCGAATTTACAGAGCAGAGAGCACTCAACTTTCCAAGACACTCTCTCTAAAAAGACTCTGGGATAAGTTGATGGAGATAAATCCGAACAAAAAGGCCAATAAATTTATCAACTCTTTACACTTGGAATTTTGAAATCGTCTCGTCGATTTGATCTGAAGACTGAGTCCGTTCAAGATGTCTGTCGTCAAGCATTTGCACGGCCTTAAATTTTGGTGATCATCTACTAGTTAAGCATATCACTGACGACGATATGCTCATGCCCCATTTTAAAATGATCAGATGTGGAAATTACAAGATGTACACCATCAGGTCAATTATCTTACACTCGAAGATGCCGTTCTGCCGCTAATATTCTGCGAGCTAAGTCACCAATTTTCGGAGGCCGGGCGAGGTAATGCTTCACCGGGCAACTCATCTTGCAGGAAGAGATAGTTCGATAACACGTGAGATGGCGAGTCCTCACGGAAGAAGGACGTCAGCAAGAGTTGCAGGCTATGCAAAGTCGGGCCAGAGAGGATCCAAAGCTGAGGCGAGCCACGGTAGATTTTGTCTCCAACGCGGGGACCGAAATCTGTCATTCGCAAGTAAAAGCAGGAACGAAGCTAGTGAGCAGCAGTCAAGGTCAAAGAAGAGCCTGGAAAGCGCGTCGGAGCCTGTGTATCTCACAGGAACGACATAACAAAAGAACATGACGAGTTGAACTTCGTCGTAGTCCGTATGCCTAGCCATATTCTCTCCTCGCCCAGAATGATGCCAGCACACATCTTCAGCAGCACACCGCATGCATCAGAAATGGAGCCCCGACTTCATCACTCCCATTCGGTCCGTGTTGAAGACTTGCCGAGTATGATGAAGGCCCTTACCGTATGATGGCATGCAAGAGTGTCCAGACTCGTCGCCGCCCGACCGAAAGAAAGGGATCTAGCTCTCGACATGCTCAACTGAGGATACTCTTCCTATGCCGAGGGTTTCGTTTGTTTCAGTGAAGTCCTGCTTCGCATTCGACACGACGCCGACGAGGCGTGCATGCGCCTTCGTCGTGACGAGAGTCTTCGAGGTCTGTCGCAATTGACTGACGTGGATGGGAGCTCCTACTCCCATTGACTGTGGCCACGGGAACGTCTGCCGCTTCTTAGGGTCTCCCTTGCGGCGCCGCGGCTCGGAGTCCTCTAACTGTCACCACCGACTGCGACCACTCAATATGTGACCCAGCCCCAGCCCCTGCCCCAGCTCATCCAATCTCTCCGTCCTCCGGCTCCTTCCGCGCCAGTCCCAAGATGCAGTGCCGGTGGACTCCCAACGTCGCCATCGCCCGACCCCGGACATCGATTCCGGATCTACGCGTCATCGCACGCTTAGACTGGCCGATCGTGCTGAGGAAGGAACATCCTCGTGAGACGCCCTCACTCTAGACCGAATCGTCTGGGCTAAGGCATCGGGGAGGGTCCATATAGATGGGCGTTCGCGTCTGAGACTATCTCCTTACCCACGGTATCTTCGCAGACTCCAAGACCCGCGGTAGGGACGAGAGAGTGTTTACATGAATCTTGGACGCGTCGGGTGACTGTAATGAGGGTGGGGAAAGAGAAGATCATACATAAATTTGGAGCTGAGACACCGTCGTTGGGATACTTGGAAAGCGTAAACTAGATAATTGCATCAAAGTCGTACACGAAGAACCGCCTGACCCACCGACACTCAATCCTTAACCCGGTGACTCTGATTGATGAGCGTTTCAGAAAACCCCGGTGCTGCTACCTGCATGCACAACTTCCACCTCGATGACTAATTTCACAAGTAGAGCTCAATGAGCGTCAAAAATACCTTTCGACTCGGAGATTTAAAGCCATTTTAGTTTGGGCGTGCTGTACTAATTTAGGTGTGAACGAGAGAAAAATTTCAGCTATTCCGCGTATTTCTTATCAACCAATCTCCCAGTCTCGCTTTGACTACGTTCCGAAGCTAATCTTTCTAATTTAGGCGGTTACCTCGCATGGATTTTCGTATCTAAGCCGCTGAGAATAGTAAATCTCGCATCTAGGGCTGTTAGTACCTGACTATGGCAAATTCCTCAGTAGTCATCGCCACGACTGATGACTTCTTTGACGGTTGGCCTTAGTAAGATGGTCTGATTTTTGTAAGCGAGTTCATCATAGAAAGAGTTCACTGCGACTGTGGAGCAAACTTACATGTTCAAATTGTGCCGTGTACGATCCCTTCTTGTCCACAAGTGGTGGATATGCTTCTACAATGCCATGAGAGACTAAAGTATTTAGACCCAGTAGATATTTTTCCTGTCCAAGGCGATCGAGATATCTTCTACAGAATGGCAAGGTGCCAAAGTTCTTGTTGATGACGTTCAACAATTTGCTCGCAGACTGAACTCTCAATGCAACGTTCTTTGGAGCATCTATTATCTTTGCGTAATGTGATGTTTCATAGTCATCCCGTACATATCCATTTCCCGTGCTCCCAAATGTTTCAATTGCGAATACTTCGCCCTCTTCCATCTTGGTTTGGTCGTTACTTTTAACGATGGGTACACTTTTACCGCCGTGGATTTGCCACTGCCTAATATCATGGCCATTTAAGTTTCGGATACACTTGATAGGGTACGTTTTGCCATTGATGGTACATTCATAACTCTCCATCGTCTCTTGTATGGCTTCACCAATTTCTCCCATGCGTGCGTCGATACCCGCCTCTTTGATGCCTGTATTGGTTCCTTGCTTGACAGCTTCGAGAAGGTTGTCATAGACTGGATCAAAAGACATCGTAAAGGCGCTATCGACAATGCGACCATTGATGTGAACTCCGAAATCGACTTTCATCACATTATCCTTCGTCAAGACCGTCGTATTTCCAGCGTTTGGACTATAATGTGCTGCGATATGATCTAAGTTTAGACCAGTTGGAAAGGCTATACCCCCCTTAATGTTATCTCCTTCTTCCAGTCCTGAATGACCACATAGAGCACGAACACTGTCTTCGATGCCTTCAGCGATTTCAGTCAGGGTTTTTCCAGGTTTGATGAATTTTTGAGCCCATTGCCTGACCTGTCTGTGAACCTCTGCGCCTTGTCGATACTCTTGTAGATATTCGGTGTTCATCCGGTCCAGATGTCTCTTTTCTTCGTCCGTCGTCCGGAACAAATTATCATCTCTGTAATTTTCTTCCTGGCCAACGGGATACTCTTTTCCGTTGAAAAGAGTCGATAAGAGCACTCGTGGGGGATCAGACTGATTTGTGGCCTTCTTGGACTTCTTCTTTCGCTTTCGTTTCTTCTTGGCTAACCCCTCTTTACTCTTGCCGCCTGGCACTTTGTCTTCTTCTTCGTCGTCTGAATTTTCTTCGTCATTATTTGCTGTCGCCAGAGAGGCTGGGTCGGCTTTGGGATCATCGACTATCGATGTTATTAGCAGCCTATGTTATCAAACCTGAGGCTAAGGCGAAGCCCAAACCTTTGAGATTTTCAATCGAATCAGGTAAAGTTGCCGTCATTTTCTATTCCGTGCAGTTGGTTCTGGTGTACGGGAGATAATGCTCATCGGTGTCGCCACAACTATACTTGTGATACCTAGAGATCTCAAAAATTATCTACCCTGGTCATAAAATGAGAGCGTGGGCGATTTAAATGAACAGCCTAGCCTTAGTGTTCTGACTTTCCCCTCTTGATAATCTTTGGAATATGTACAATAGTTGTACCAGCGTGTACATTTAGACATGCCACGCATAGCACATGCCCATGCAAAAGGCATGGGCGCTTCACTTACCCTAGAGCCGCTGGAAGCTGAACCAAAATGCCGTCATGTACCAGGTTCATTTGTTGAACTCAATCTTCCTACCAAAATTTTCCACGAAATCAAGAGAAGTCATTCTTCGGGATGAGGAATGCCATCTCGTTTTTTCCCTCTTCGTTTGATCAATCATCAGTTTAGTCATCAATTCCGTCGTCTCTTTCATGGCTGCTCTGCTCTGCGTCAAAAGAATCACTATGATACTCTACAGATACCTACCAATGCGACATCAAGCGAGGTGAAGAAGTATGCGCGCCTCTCTAATCGATCTTTCATTCCCTTAATGGTCTAAATTTACTTATCGTTTATAGAGCGTTTTACACCCTTTCAAAGACTTGCCACCCGGATTGCAACCCGACTGACTCACATGCCTCGAGTCGCTTCATAGCCCTCTCAGCCGCCTATTCGGTCCTCAGTGTTCCTAGCAAACGATCCTCTTACGACCAGACTCTTTTTTCTTCTCAAAATCAATCTCAGCCATTCTCTGTTCCTCGCGGCTCCTATTCATCCACTAACCCAGTAGGTGGTCGATCGCCTAGCGGGCTTTCAAGGAGAACTACTCAGTTTCGCGGACCTCCAGCATCATTCTACCGAAACGGGGGATGGGGAGCTTACAGGCAAGAAAGATCCGCAGCTCATGAAGATAGTATGTCACGGTCAGACAAAGACATTCGTCCGGATCCAAATCAGAAATACACCAGAAGGGATGATTTTATGAGATCAGGGCCTGGAAGCTTTGAATACAAACTAGAGGATTTTGGCCATCATTTCGACACACAGAGACACCTACGCATGCACGAGAACAATCAGAGAAGAAAACATAAAAGGTCTAATGGTGCAGTGTTTGATACCTTAGAATCACATGGTTCGTTTGGAGCCATCGTTGGAATTCTCGTGGTTGGGATAGGACTACCAGTGATTTATATTTCTGTATCAACCGACTTGCAGACAGGGCCGAACGGAAAGTCTAATCAAACTTGATCAGCCATGGTGCTGTTTCTGTAGTATAATTTACATCATTATTGAAAGCCTAACGGGATGAATGGCCAGGACAATAATGCAGTTTTGATTGGATTATTTACAGTGTATGTTCACGTCTGACGCACAGAGAGTAATCTATCTATCCGGAGGAGTTTTTTTATTCTGCAAGTATGGTCTTAAGAGTCAAAAGTAAATGAAGTGCCAATTTTATGGGCAGCTTGGTCAAGCTTTTGAGTATCAAAGCAAGCGCCGAGTCCAAGAGTAACACCAGGACGAAGAAGGACATTGTATGATACAGCCGCAATACCGCGGTCGTTTATCTTGAGCTGGATTAGTAATATTAGTGACTATTCTTTCTGCATAAAATAAATAAAGGAGGTACCTTGGCGAAAGAGACTGGGTCAAGCCTGTATTTAGCGGCAACTTCAAGCCCAACCTGAGAGCCGCTTTTTGAGTCCCAGGTAGCCTTGGAACCAGCCTCGACTTGGGAGTTAACTTTGTGGTAATAGGCAGCAGAAAAGACACTTAAGTTGTTAGTGGCAGTGATAGATGCTGTATACTGAGAGGCAGAAAATCCAACGGCAGCTGAATAATCAGTTATCGCAGCCTTCTGTACGTTGTAGCCGGCAGATGCACCGGCAAGGAATCCATCTTGGCCGATAACGGCGTCGACAAGCGCCGTTGGGCCTTTGAGAAGATCAAAGAATGCACGGCCATGGAAGCCTGCTTGTTTGAAATGTAGATTGAGTTTAGCTCCTTTGGCCTGCGTGGCGGGTAGAAATGAGCCAAGGATTTCAGCTCGGAGGCCTTTGGCAATGCAATCGCTGATCTCAATCTTGGTATCAAGGGCGTTTATTGTATTCCAAGACTGTGTGAGCGTCAAACCTACATTCAGCACCAAAATGTTAGAGGATTAATGAGTCTCTTGTAGAAAGATAACCAAAACAATAAATATAGAGACATGTTGCAGTAAAATTCTTACCGGAGGGTTTATCTGAATACTTAGCTTCAAGCTATCAATGATTCTACTGTCAGTGAAATTGGTCAGTCCGGCTCCAATGATTCTTACCAAGCCGCTTGTTGCCCCTTCATGTGTACTTTTTCCGACAACTTTGAATGCAACATTATTGGGTGTGTTGCTTCTAACTTCTAGAGCTGCAGAGGACAAATGGTAGAAATCTTTATTTAACAACTAGAACTTGTGAGCTTTCTGCAGAAAATAAATTAACACATGGAATAAGCTAGTGGCATACATCATTGCAAGATTTCGAAATTTCTGAAAAGGATGGAACAGACATTTTGCTGATTTTAGTGGTGTTGAAATTTCTTGGGCAGCTACAGAATAATTGGAGTTTACAATTGCGCTGATTAAGTGCAAAACCTTTAGCGCTGCATTCGGCCCGTGACCATAATTATAGACAGCTGGCGAAATTAATTTTTATAAATAGTACACCACCACCTGTAAGTATGCAAGGCAAACTCTTTGTTGACGAGAAAAACAAAGTTATTACAATAGCAGATGAAGGGGCATTTATATATAATGCGAACTGAAGTATATTTTACAGTCGACGGCTTGGTGGTGGTTAGTGGAATCCAGTCATCCGTTTATAATACGTCAGTCAAGCTTAGTAATTGAAAGAGTCCTCATAAATATCTTAATTTCAGTATAACACAACGAACTTGTTGTGCAGATATCCGCAAACATAACCTCGTATTCGGAGCGTTACCTTGTGGTTTCATACTTTTTTTTGTGGATTTTTATCGACCTAAAAAAATCAGTAGGGCGACCGAGGCGTGTGATTCAATTGTCTCACCTCCCGGATGGGTCGGTCTGATCAGACCAGGTAGGCGTCCATCTCGCAACTGTGGTTGCACAACATTGTGGAAAATGCTCGTCAAACATTAATCTATACCAATACCTGAACTCTGTAAGCATGGGCTTTTTTATAGGCTTTATTATACTCACGCTTCTTTGGTCTCCGGAATATCATTACCCCACTCTGGTTTAGGGTTTTTCATCATTTCGTCGGTAACATGAATTTCAGCAGTGTCTTTCAGAGCGTCAATCCAGCCGTAGCCAACGCCATCACTGAATTGTTCTTTCTGCCTCCAGAGAATATTATCTGGGAGATAAGGCTTTTCTTCAGGCTCATCTGAAGTATCGAATGCCTTTCGTAGGATATATTTCTCTATCCTGTCAGATTTAATCAATTTTTCTTCGGGATCAATGTTCATTGAAATTTCAAGAAACTAATTGCATCAGCGTCAGCGTTAATTGTAGCCTTGTGTGACTCACCTCCTTGTCTAAAAATGGAACACGAGCCTCGAGACCCCAAGCTGAGGTTGACTTATTAGCTCTTAAACAATCAGATAAGTGTAAGTTTTTGATTCGTTTAACAGTCTCTTCATGAAATGCTTCCTTATTTGGGGCACCGTGAAAGTACAGGTAGCCTCCGAAAATCTCATCGCTTCCCTCGCCACTTAAAACCATTTTTATACCCATTGCTTTAATTTTTCGGGATAATAAAAACATTGGGGTTGAGGCTCTGATAGTGGTTACATCATAAGATTCCAAATGGTATATCACATCCGTGAGTGCATTTAAACCTTCTTCGATGGTAAATGTCATATCGTGATGTTTCGTTCCAAGAAATTTAGCGACTTCAAGTGCGGCCTTTGTATCTGGGGCATTACGAAGACCTATGGAAAATGTATTGAGTTGAGGGAGATAAGTCAGCGTAGAAAGTTCATTTTCATCGTCAATTCCAACAAGACCTTCCATCTGGTTTTCATTGCCTTCTTCGATAATTTCCGCACGAGTGCTAGTTTGAGCTACGAGACTTGCTTTCAACCTCAAAGTCTCTCGTTGCGCAATAGAGGCAACCAAGCTCGAGTCAAGCCCACCGGATAAGAGGACACCGTAAGGAACTTCAGCCATCAGACGTTTTCTCACTGATTTTTCAAAAGTTTCTCTTAGTAACTTGTAGTCCACAGGCTTTGTAGGTACGTTGGTTGGATCCCACCAACTAGGATCATAGTATCTAGTGGTTTTTTTGGTTTCGGAGTCATAGATATGTCCTGGTGGAAAAGATATAATTCTATCGCACACACTATGCAGACACTTCAATTCCGAAGCAAAGAAAACCGCACCCGGCATTGTGCTCGACCATCCTTGATAAAAACTAGTGACTCCAATAGGATCGCGAGCTGCAACTATACGATCTTTCTCTTTATCATAGAGAACAAAAGAGAACATGCCATCGAGGTACTTTGACGCATCGAGTCCAAACTTTTGATACTGCGTTACATTAGAAAATATTTCTCGTGTATAACAAGCGATGCGCTTACCAATGGAATGATTACTTCGCAATCCGAGTGTGTTTTGAAGTGATATTGTTTTGCTATCGTCTTGCGAATGACCCTGTGGTTGTAAATCTCACCATTAACCGCGAGAGCAATTGACTCATCCTGATTCGTCAGTGGTTGAGCTCCGCTGTTGACGCCCACAATGCTTAGACGCTCGTGAGCAAGAACTAAAAGAACTTAACTCTCATGCCGTCGCAAAGCTTGGTAATTACCTACTAGTGCTATTTGCAGAAAAACTTCCTGACCAGTCTGGTCCACGATGTCGACATTGCTTCGCCATTTTAAGAGCCGTAGCTTTAAAGGCATCTGCATTAGGCACATGATGACAGCCTACAATTCCACACATATTCTTTCAACCTCGCGAGTAAACTCTTTTTTCACGAGTCGATCAGTCCTATTGAGTTTTCTTCAGGATTCACGATAGTTGTACGAATAATAATGTAATTAACTAACCCTTTCGAACCTCCTTGAAAGATATAAATCCCTTATCAGAATGCTATCTAAGAAGTTTCTTATCTCCGCGCGGGGCAGGGAAATTTTCACTGTTATCATGTTATCTACAGGGATAATGGGGTATTGAAAATAATCCTAGGAGAAAATCGTGTATATTCACAGGCGTCAACTTGATGTGTTTTAAACACGATTTTCATGCAAGCTTATTTTCGAGACCCCAGTACTGTCAAACCTCGCTATAAGGATAGTGGGTCGACCCTAGATTACGAGCTCCCATTGGTTACCTGCATCGGAGCCTCCAATCATAGGCCTTAATTTGGGGTTGACCCAGTATCCTTATAGCGAGGTTTGACAGTAGCCTTGTAATTAGCATAATCACTAAAGTATTTCACAAGTTCGTGGGCCACCTACACAAGATAATGGACCACCGATCAAAAATCGTAATGATCGTTGTAGATCTCGGCGACATAAAATTCAGCAAATTGACAATAATTAAGCCAAAACTAGATACAAAGCTTTGAACGGCAAGTGTTCAGAATACAACGACAGTGTTTCACGAGTGGTGATTTCAGGATAATTGTCAGAGTAGCATGTAGACAGCGGGGGGGAGCGGACAGGGAAGTTG
Source organism: Podosphaera aphanis (assembly GCA_022627015.2). Taxonomy (NCBI): domain Eukaryota; kingdom Fungi; phylum Ascomycota; class Leotiomycetes; order Helotiales; family Erysiphaceae; genus Podosphaera; species Podosphaera aphanis. Next base: position 19,878 of record JAKRRZ010000309.1, read on the forward strand.
ACATGCTAAGGGGTGCCGCCCTATATAATACAAGGGATAGATGTATTACCACTCGGCCAAAATACCAGACCAGAATCATAAAACGCTGTAGGCGGGTTATCTTCATATCTATATTATACAAGAAAGGCAATCCTGACAACAATCAATTTTCTTCTAACAGGCTACTGACGGCGATAGATTTTTCACTAGTCACAATTTTTAATTCTATTCTTCATAAAATTCACAAGCCGCTTTTAAAATTGGGAACCGGTAGCTCTACTTCAACTTTTGGGTAGCTATACTTCACCCCTGTAAAACCCCCATCAAAACCTCTCTGATTGGTCAGGTCTTAAATTAATTTAAGCTCGACATTTGAATTACAGGCCACCTCCCTGTATAATTTTACACGCCGTTGCTACGCAGATAACGTCATCGTTCACTTTGAAAGTAAATACAAGTAATAAACAAAGAGAATCTAGACGTAAAATCTCTCGTTTCAATCCGATAGACATTGTAGAAATTTGGAAGGGATTAGCAACAGTTTGTTAAGACTAATTAGGCACATATCACGATCTTGCAGATTTTGGAATGTAAGAGGCTGTTAATCGTAAGCTGTGGAGTTCTTGATTACTCCAGCTTGGAAAACAGATCGCTATATATAATATCTATTTAAAGAAAAAGAAATCTGGTGATTTGTGTTAATACGGTTTAGCGTATTTACCAGCCTCACAGCTTTATGGAAAGATTAGTACGTGCAGATCTACGTGAGTGCAAACGACTATCACATCCAAAGTTGGACGTTACTTGTTTCATGATAGCAATCATTTCAACAGACATAACAACAGAAATCGAGGCCTCATCACTTGTCAATCAATTTCAAATTTCTGATTCTACGCAAATTCGTAATCCACTCACAAAAGAATTATTTATATTATAGCTAGTGAGCATCGAGCACCACCATACTGTGTTTTACGTTTCTAACATTTTAGGATCTATTTAACTTCATCAAACCGAATCAGTTGTAAAAATGGCTATTGTCACGCGCTCCAATACTTCTATGATAGCTTCCTACTCTTCGCTTGATAAAGCAACGCAAGAAGAGGAAGACTTTGCTAAAAATAACGTTTATTGTCTTCGAATTCAACGAACCAATACCGCTGGTAACAAGGCGGGAGGTGAACCAAAAAGCAGAATTCTATCGTGCGTTCACAGTGGTAGACCTACCGATCAACCGCGCTCCAGAAGTACCACATCTTTGAGAGAAAATTGCCCCTTCCGACTTCAAATATCAAAGGCCCCCGAAGCTGAAAATATGTGGTCATTAATAACAAACCCAAATCACAATCGTAAAGCAGCAGACCCACTGGCTCAACGCGCCGCGATCCATCTGCTTTTGAATACGTTGAGCAATCGTTTTCGCAGCAAATACAACTAGCCCAGCGAACCCGCAACTGTCGTATCTGTAATATCAGCGGCCACAACGCTCGGACTTGCCCTCAGAATAGAAGTGCATCAGATACCCCAGGAACGCAGAACAACGAGCCGGACCCAGATTTGTGAATCTAAATTTCGGTGTTTAACTTTCTTCTGCCTCATTATTGTTTTAGGGCTTAAACTTCGACAATCTTACAGAACATAATCGCTAACCATAGTGATTGTGTTAGTAATGACCTGCTAATTTTCTCTTAACATCTGTAATTTCATAGATATCATCAGCTATATAGAGGTTTAGGGGAGTAAATTTTTCTTTATTCCTTCTAACACTACAGGGCTTCTAGCTAGTGTAGTTTGTCACTCAGAATAAATGATAATGTCGTGAACATTTTCGGCGTTGATTTGATAAGTTGTGGTACATGTGAATTGGTTAAAAAATGTAATGTCCCCTGACATGTACATCTACAATTTTATATGTTCTGCATAGCAACGACGTACAAAAATGTACAGGGAGGTGGCTTGTAATTCAAAAGTCGAGCCTAAATTGATTTAAGATCTGACTAATCAGAGAGGTTTTGATGGGGTTTATACAGGGGTAAGGTATAGCTACCCAAAGCTGAGGTAGAGTCACCGGTTCCCTATGTTAAAATGTCCAAATTATAAATGTACACGGCGACAATTGACTTTTGGATCAGAGATAGCAGACATGTAAGAATAAAGACCTTTCATATGCATAATGTTTATGCATTATTAGGAGTTTACTAAAGTTAACACCTTTATGCATGTGCATAAATGTATCACTATAACATAATTCTTATGTTAGAATCATGAAGGAAATACTGAACATAAATATTATACATGTGCATTGTATCTATGTTACAGATTTACAAAGCATAAAATAAATGCATATATAAATAGTAAAGTTCTATTTATAACGATGATTATCCTAATCCTTGTTGCTACTCTTTTCCAAGATACAGTGATCCCTCGACGAGGGAATATTTTGGGCGGGTCCTTGTCAAATTTATTTATAATATATTTTATTTATTTATTTTTACAAGTCTACCGGGCTTCAGCTACGCCTAAGGCCCCGTCCCTGGGGGGATACGGTGACAAATATGTACTAAACTAATTAACGATAAATGGGGAGCCAAAAGGCCTTAGAAACTGAATTCGTGAAAGTGTAGTGAGCGCTGTACAGCGGGACTCTCACATGGAAATAAGTCAGACGGGACGGATCGGGCAAATTTCCGATAGGAATTTTGTCTTCTCCAAAATAGAGGAAAAACGCTTGGCACCACGAGAGGTGCCGAGAAGCAAATCTAGTGTTCCTAGGCTTCTTCGGTGACCAGTTGAGGCTAGTCTCTCTCGAACTAGGGGGCAGAAAACTAGGTGGGTGGGGTCCTTGTCAAAGGAATATTAGTGAGGTATTCTTTTACTGGAATTTCACGTGATTGACAGAGGCCCACTTTTAATTACGCATGTGATATAAATTAACTAAATGTATTGATAGATGTATGTATGGGTACACGTACAAATAGTATTGAATAGTATTAGATTATGAATCTTGTAGGGCTCTCTGGAAGTAGAAGCGATTAAGTATTTGGTTTTCTCTTGAACGTGTATATAATTTAGGTAATCTCTAAATCAAAGACTGGCCGCTCAGACTCTCTTTTAATGTCTCTGGCCGACAAGTGCAAACTAACTCACAATAAGAAATAAAGTACAACGACTCGATAGATCCTGGTCTTCGTGTAGCCATACGTTCTACACTTCATATAGAAGCTCTAGCATCTCGGCATAGCTAACGACCTCGTATTTAAGCATGACTATCGCCAAACACCGTTCCGATCTATCTCCTCAGTTGATTAGTTGGTTATGCTTGACCAAAAAGATCTTCAATTTAATAAATAGCATGTAAATGAGAAACAACAGGAACTTTCCTTGATCAGTGCTAAAGAACGAGGTTAATGTCGTTTGCTTCCTCGAGTTTTGCTGCCTCTTTAAAAGGGTTCTGAGGCCCCTATCGAGGAAAAGAAGTTCGTCGCCGTCGCCATCACCGCTCTGTTCCTCCCATTTTATCATGATTTTTCTAGCAGCTATAGCTTCATGCAACTTAACTTTCTTGAAGTTGGCGCTAGAGTCTAGCCCTTCAGCATCTTCCTCGTCATTTTCATCACAATTTTCAGTGTCAAAAAGCTCTGCCATCTCTTCAAGAAATTGCTCCTCCAATGTGTTGAAATCATCAAGGACTTCTTCACTACTAGGACTCACAAAATCGTTGATAAAGAGTACAAGGCAAGCTCAAGATTGTAAAGATTCCTTTTATAATGGCGCTTTGATGTTGGAAGCGACTGATTTTGAGTCTCATCCAGGTGCTTGAAGAGATTAGAAGTTCATTTTGAGATTTGCGACTGAGAAACACTGATGCCGAGTGTCTCCTTAGCCCAGTTAATAGTATCTGCCTGTGGTGGCTTTTCTCCTGTTACGGGGTGGGCAGTATGATGGAACTTGCGAACTTTGCGACGTGTGTCATCAGAATTCTGCGCCTATCGTTTGTTAGACATTTTACTTGATATTAGTTGGAAACAAAACCAAAAAATGCATGAATGTGTAGAATAGCCTGGTTTGAAAAGATTTCAGGAATACAAGTCCATGTACGTATACATGTACTCTCATACATGGATCCGGAATGTCAAAAGGGTATTCCCTATCCATTGGGCTTTGTACAGGGTCTACCCCTAGTAATATCTACGGGCTAATTTACAGTAATTATCCATTCATCTGACATAACGCCTGCTCCTCATCCAGTCACCCAACAAGAATATATCGCCAACGTC
>JAKRRZ010000310.1:0-24071 GCA_022627015.2 Podosphaera aphanis
GCACTCAGGCCAACATTTTCAATTTCTTTTGGTGTGAAGACAAGCAGGGATTATATAAGACTAGTGGGGATAATATTCATAAGCGAGGTTTTAGTGCATGCTGAAAACTAACCCTGGGGGTAGAGTAACATATGAATTAGATTATAGTAATATAATTATACACATGCATGAAGATGTTAAATTTAGAACACTCATAATAATACATAACTATTATGCATATGAAAGGTTTTTACTCTTACAGTATTCAACAGGGCAACCACCGGTATACCTGAGGGTAAGGATGATTTCCCACAAATTTTCGAGCTGTATTTCGCAACACTGCTTATAGATGCCCTCGAAAAATCGCAACATTTGGCTGCCACATCTCTTCTTGAACAGCTGGTGAGCTGTGAAAACCCTGTAACCCATGTAATGCATAGGCGTGCATAACACCAAGTGGGCGCGTCCTGCATAATAGGTGACGAACAGGGGTACCTATTGTTGGTTCAACTTCAAGGTCGAATCACGTGATATGTATGTGAGTGCAATTTAATAAATATATTTCGTTCTCTCCTTCTAAAATGTGGGGAAGTAACTCCCACTCATGGAAATAAGAATAGCCAGCCTTCCGTAGATAAATAGATACATGATAAAACTATGGAACAAAGGAGAAGATCGTCAAGGGGTGATTTCAATTTCTCGGTGAAGTGTGTTGTCGGTAAAAAGTAAATCACACGCTAAATCGTAGATCACATGATTATCGAGTTGGTGTGAACGGCTGACAACTTGTTCCTACACCTACTTTGCCATTAGGTCTAGGTCTTTCCAGAAGCTTCTGGAGTCTTCAGAGGAAGGAAAAGAGGAACTTTCTAGTAACCTGAAAAGATCTATAAATCCTCAGAGTTGTATGTCCATTGATTTTTTTTAAATCATTCTTGTGTATGCAGCCTTCAAGCTATGACACGAATGACCCTGGTGCGGTACATGGAGCGCTGTCTCAACATGAGATGAGGGGCACTCACACCTGAACATCGTCTGAAGACATAACTCGAAGTCAGGTGCGTTACAGCCTTTACTACCCTCAACCGTATGTCTGCCGCAGGGACGCAATTCAGCCACCCACGGCTGTCCTGTGTGCTTTCGACATCGTCACGTATATGACCAGGCGAAAAATGTGGTGTGTCCTACTAGATGCAAACCAGCTTTCTCCTGTCTCAAGTGGGGCATGTGCCTCGGCTACCCAGACTATACTTGGGAGACTGGCCCGAACGGCGTACCATACCACCATCTGACCCAGGAAGAAACTCTCTGCCACAAGATTTTCTTAGTACAGAAAGGAAACACAAATGACAGTTCTCGCAGGGTCGCATGGTGGTGTGGTACATCGTCCGGGCCATTCTCCCAAGTAGAGCCTAGTTATCCGAGGCACATGCCCCACTTGAGACAGGAGAAAGCTGGTTTGCATCTAGTAGGACACACCACATTTTTCGCCTGGTCATATACGTGACGATGTCGAAAGCACACAGGACAGCCGTGGGTGGATGAATTGCGTCCCTGCGGCAGACATACGGTTGAGGGTAGTAAAGGCTGTAACGCACCTGACTTCGAGTTATGTCTTCAGACGATGTTCAGGTGTGAGTGCCCCTCATCTCATGTTGAGATAGCGCTCCATGTACCGCACCAGGGTCATTCGTGTCATAGCCCGAAAGGTTGCGCACACAAGTGTGACTGAATTGGAATAAAGTTGCGTCTTATTTATATTACAAATTGGTTCACTCCTCGCTTTCATTACGTTCTGTCGCCTTCCACCCCGTGTCATAGCGTCATCGTTATCGAGGCCAGCGTCACCCTCGATAGGCTTGTGTATGATACTCGAGTGATTAGAATAATGTAATGGGTCACAAATGGCTCGTGGCTTCAACTAAGGTGATTCCGTAGTAAAGCTATTGAGTCCTAAATTTGTGTATATCCCCTCCTTAACCCCCAACTCCAAATCTATATTTTATACGTAGGTTACCAGTCACAAGCTAACCGCATTTAGTAGTCTATATTACATAACGTAGCCTGCTACATTTAGGATCCACAGGCTGCTCCCGATATGCCGAGAGGAGATCATCCTCAATGATCTCTTTAGACCCTGGTCGGTTCGGAATCGTTCCGTCCCTTGCGGTTTCCTCGCACGCTCTGCATCCCTTTCGAGTTTGGCTGACATCAACTCCACGTGGGCCTTGAGTTACTCAGAGAAGCTCGCCCTACATAACGTGAGCTACTGGTCGCATTCGGACTATCGGCCGCTCCATAAAAAATGGTAAGGTCTGCCTCCAATATGGATTACGGCCAAAGCCCTATCAATGTAATCCTTGTACACACCCTCGACAAACAATATACCCCTAGTGCATATCATAATTTCGCTTATTGTATGCATAACTATTGTGCTTGCACAATAGTCTTACAAGTCCTGAGGCTTATAGATTCTCGAGTCTGAGAATTACAGGGATACGTGGAGAGTACCCTATCGCAGACCCGCTTTTTATCCCTGAAGCTAGTATCCCCTGATAAGACCCACTTTGCATTTAATATTGTTCCGGCACGGTATATACATATCACCAATATGCATTTCTGTGAGAATATACGTTTATCCTTGCCAATACGATGCAAAGTGATCATCTAATTTTAGCCTAGTTCCCGCTGTTTTTTTTTGTTTTTTTTTTAAATCGCTCTTGTGTATGCAGCCTGAAGCTATGACACGTATGATTACGGAAGGTGTGTTTCTCATAGAATGACTCATTTTGACGATTTTGGATCACTCATACTCAGATTTCATTTGCAGATACCACTGCGAGGAGAACGTCTTGCGACATGTAACCTCTTCCGTGAATACCCACCACAGGGAAAAGCGGGAAAACCCCGTGGTTATCTGAATATGCTTTCATCAAGCTATGAGAAAAACACCACCGCGAGAGAGTGTGGTTAACGGGTCTTACTGGATTCGAACCAGCTTTCTCCTGTCTCGTGTGGGGCATGTGTCCAAGCTGCCCAAAGTCTACTTGGGAGAACGGCCAGGACGTTGTACCGCTGCACCATTCGACCCAGCTCCCGCTGTTTGTCTAGAGCGATATTGGAGGTATCAGTTGCCACCCAGCACGGGCAACAATAATAACAACAATAAACAGCAATAGCAAACACTTCTGATCTTACGGCACAAAATGACAAGACACGACACGACACAAGTGTAAGAGTTGAATTGGGTTAATAGTCGTTATTAGAGATCCCTTATTTTGTATAAATAAGACTGCATGTCTGCGAGAACTAGAAGAATAGAGAATACTATCATCAATCTCAAGATACTCATCAATATCATCATTGTTCTATTATCACTTCCGGTCTTCTTAACCTCTATATCTTTAGCTCTCTCCAGACTTAACCGCAGTGACATTATCATCCAAAGTACGCCAAAAGTTCTAATAATTTCACGGTATCGGGGTTGCTGAACGGGATGGTGCACAAGTGACTCAAGCTTCATAAAAATTTCTAGCAAGGATTTCGATTGAAAGATGTACGAGAGACATCTCTAAAATGCTTAGCAAATTTTGTAGCTGATAAATGTATACCAAGTGTCTAATTGTGTAATAGATCGGCAAACAAATTTAGCTTGAGGCACAAGTTACTATTATCCCCCGATGAATTATTTACAATGTGTATTTATCAGAACTCAAACCAGGGATATCTGCTGGGTTTGGTGCAGCAAGCTTGCGAAAAACAAAATCCAGTTCGACAGGAGAAATTTCCGTATGCTGCTGCCTACGGATGGCAAGGGGATGTGGTCAAGAGTTTAGCTGTTTGTGTAGGAAAAGTTGCACCTTACGGTATCGGGAGAAAAAGAAGTAATACCACTACACCGGTGTCTAAGCGACTTTAGGAATTGTATCTAATGTGATCATAAATACTAAATCATGTAACTTCGGGCGTGCGCAGTCAGGCAGATAGCCTCCTCGGCTCCGAATGAAGAGAGGGGGTCCGTCCGCCTGACCCCGCACGCTCCACACTGCAAGAGCTAAACTCTTGTACGCATCTACCGGCCATCAGCAGGCAGCAGCACACAGAATATTTTCTTATCTCACCGGATTTCATTTTTCATGAGACTACTATATCAAACCCAGTAGATATCCCTGATATGAGTTTTGAAAATTACACTTTGTGAATAATTCATCCGGGGGATAGTACTATGTGGGGCATGTATCCAAACCACGGTACATGTCGCACTTTTTCTTGTCATGTCTTACTTAGCTCTTCTTCCCAACGACTCTGAAGCTTAAGAAACATGAAAAATAATGAGGTATAATAGTATTGTACCAGTAGTCTAGCCTCCTGCCGGAACATATGTAGAGCTGGCCCGAGTTCTTCTCCCCCCTCAATTTTTCTGACCTGACTGACGTATTGCATAGAGAGCGGAAGAAAAGGAAAGTCTCGAGCGACGGAGCAAAGAGTCCAGGAGAGCTGAAGGGCTAGGTGCGGATCAATCTCAAGATGACAGACCAATTTTTTTTCGAGACAATTACTGTCTGACTCACGGATGGAGTTGTGGCCGAGAGCCACGCAGGTCGTCTCGAGATTGATCATCATCAGAGATGGAATAATTGAACAACTGGTGTACACATCTACATGTATGTAATGGGACTATTCTTGATCTCTGGGTAGTCGGGATTTTCAATCACCCAAGGATCCGGATTGCTGCAAAGCACCATCTGATAATTTTTACCAAGAACTGATCGTCCGGGCCACAGGGGATAAATTAATAATTGAACGAATAAGATAAATAATTGACTGGACTCTCTAGGCCCTACAGATAACAGAATGATCACACTGAATCAACGATACTAAAATCATGAGCCTAGGCACGACAGTCCCTCAAAGCGATGTCTCCAACTCCGTGATACCCGATCTCAATGTATCCTTCCTCCACGAGCATCTATCAGGATCCAGACTTCTGCTAACCCTTTACTGTTTCGTAGCACGTCTCTAATCGCATCATGCCAAACGCGCTAGTCTCTTTTGGGTATTTAACTGGGATCGATCATTTGGACGGGATCTCCACACCCCGCAAACCCCTTGCGCGCCAAACTAGCCACTTTGTGTTAACACATTGGACGAGGATAGAATTATGACGCTCGTTTACATCTTTGTGGATTGTTTGATTGGTTGGGATATTTATAGACTGCAGAGATCTAAATTTGAGCGAACCTATAGCCAGGTACTGGAGGGAGGGCACGGCCAGTGTGGCATTGCGCAGGGCGTAGGAGCATTTGACGTAAAAAAGAGGGCAGAATATCTTTGGTGTTCTCTACGTCAATAGGTTGTGCGAACGAGGGACAAAATATATTTCTCCTGGAGACTTGATTTCTTCCCATGATCGAGGACAGTTGTCGATCGTAAGGATTATTTTCTAATTACGGTCGAGCAAAACCCGATGCCGTGAATAAAGAACAAACAAGCCATACCTGATTTGATGAGATCTTCAGATATCGGCAGATATATGTCACAATGGAGTGATTCAGGCGAGCTGATCCCTACTTCTTTTCAAACGAGAAGCTCTTCCTGGTCGGCGCTCAAATGCATCAAATTTATCTTTAAAGACTTCGCTTTTCCATCCAACTTGTAGCCATCAGAGACTTATTTCATTCGATTCCAATCACCTCTACACAATCAAGCTTTCTAAATCAACTTTCTAAATTCGTCAAGATGTTCTTTCTTCGCTTATCCATTGTATCTATTCTTGTCGCATCGACCTTGGCTTTACCTGTCGTCTACCAACGTCAGTCTATAAATATTCCAACTATCCCGACAATCCCGACAGTTCCAGCGGTCCCAGCAGTTCCAGCGGTACCATCTGTAAAATCCGAGAAGCGACAGACCATCGCTATTCCAGCTATCCCGTCAGTCCCTACAGTTCCAGCAGTCCCAGCAGTCCCAGCAGTACCAGCAGTGGCTTCCGCAGAAGTTGATAGACGACAAGTAAATGTACCGGCAGTTCCAACAGTACCTAATGTCCCGGCAGTACCGGCAGTACCAGCAGTCCCCCCTCCAAGGGCTGATTAGAAACCGAACGCCCAAAACCAGAGTGTACTCAACTTATAAGCGTCCCAGGCACTGCCAATTTATCACTAAGTACGAACAAATTTATCGCTTACATTCCCAATACTTTGAAAATTCTTATTCAGTCCACCTGCCGCATATAGTCGCAGAAGTTTTTCGAATGATGTACGGTTACACATGTCGCAGGCTAAACCCTTGATGCCAAGAATGGAGAGGATAAATGTTTATGGATGCTTACGACTTCATTATCTTTACTATCTGTTAGACGGAGTTCGGTTACCTAGACTGTGGAACGTTCTGAGAACTTTTCGGTTATGCTCGGCCTCCCATTCTCCCCAATTTTTTTTTTTCATACGTCACATGGTCACTTCTTTCATTGCGATTCATTTGTCGTTTTAGAGCATAGAGACAGCTTAAAGATATACACGAGGAAGCTGAAACGACTATTGTTATATATAAAATGTTGGATAGCAGATACAAAAGCAGAATACAAGTACATTCTATCTCAACCCCATTAAAGAAGAGTTCCAATATCGTGATAGTATATTAGTTTCAACTTATAATATAACATTTAATCCCTTGACTTTAGAAATGGAAATATGGCTACACCTAGTTAAGCGACAAAGATCTCAGTTCTTGTAAGCTGGGTTAGGAGTTATTTTGCCACAGCTCCAGGCTTGATACCTACGGCTCCCGGAAAACTTCTTGCACTTAGTAACAATCCTTTCATCCCCTTAATTTCTCTCTTGATCTCCGCAGCTTTGTCAATCACCTCGTTTTTACTCGGACCATTTCCGTGATACATATTCCCATAACCAATCAATGATGGTAACGGATACGCAAGCGTATTTAAATAACTACAAAGTTCGCTGACTTTGTTTTCGAGCTCCGCATCGGATTTGGCTTCACTGGTTAAGCAGCCAGAAATATCTTCAAGGTTAGAGTGAATGGCGGCTAAGCGACTACTTTGGTGGACAAGTGGGGTTTGGACGGATTGTAGAGGAGAAAAATCGCTACGAGTGGGCGGAGGCGAAGTCTGAATTCCAATATCTCGATGGAAGAGCTCAGTTGGCTCTTGATTACACTTTCCATCTTTAGACTCAGCTGACTTATCATTGGTGAGCTTTTTTATTTGTGGTTTCTCAGAAACAACGGATTCCAGCTTCGAGGACAATATTTCTAACTTGGAGAGTGCCGTGCTAAAGAGCTCGTGGCGGCTATCTCCGAGCTTCTCCAGCATCGACTGTGCGTAACTGTGCGTACCATGGAGAGTCGCGGTGAGAAGGGAAGTCAGGTAAACCGTGGTGAGGAGACTTTTGGTGGTTAGAATGGGTGCTTGTGTCGGAGGTGGATTGGTGAGAAACTCGGGATAGGTTATGACCGGAGGTTGTAAATTTGATTTAGCTGATGTATGTATTTCTTCCACACGTGTACTCTTTGCTGTGCTTTCCTGAGGTGATACCTATATTATTCAGTCGACACTTGCTTTAGTCGACAAAGACCTACCGTCGTAGATGAAGTGCCTGTTTCATCGGTATTATTCATAGCGCTTTCTATCTCTTCGCTGGTCAAGCCTTTGTGTTCAAGAAATGCGATTTTGCTCTCCGTGCTGGCATCCTTAACTTGGTCATTCTTGAGGAATTTCCGACTCTGTTCGATGATTTCTGCAGCGACGGGCGACTTCTTTGTTTCTGGCTCCGGCTCGCTCACCGTTGTTTCCGACGTTGGCACAGATTCATGCTCTGGTGATGCGTCGCGTTGTCCAGGGGAATCATTTGGCTCGCTCATGGTGGAGGTCAAGTCCCGGGCCAACTCTCGTACATTGATGCTCTCACGCGGTAGCGCAGTCAAAGCCAAATAATGGAGGCACCAACGACGATAATCTACGTCATTAAATTAAACCAAGTTTGAATCCCAGTGAAGAATGAACTCCATTCTCCGTTCCATCATGCTATTCATAAATTTACAACTCTCACGACTATGCCACCATCTACGAAGAAAGCCAGAAGATTTGGTAATGAACTCGAGGGAGTTGATTGGAGTAATTTCGCCACTCAGTCTGTAAAACTTCAATCTCGATTGAAGAAAAGCGAGTAAGTCCCTCTGATACATCTTTTTCACCTGTGTTATTGATCTTGATGGATTATGTACCTAATTACGATCTCTCCGTGTGTAATGTCAGTCTTTTTCTCTGTATCCAAATTCTGTATCTAAGTTTAGTTTGCCTATGATACTATTTAGGTTTAATGAAAGACTAAGCGATGAAACGTAACATATATCGGAGCTTCATTTGACAATGCCATGCGCAACTCTAACAACAGTTGGCACACTCTTGGAGATGGCTGGTAAGCTCTCTTAGGCAGACCGCCCATCTAAATTCAAACCAACGAAAATGTTCCGCAAGTGTTAAAAAGTTACTGCTCTAGATCAAATAGACTAAAGTCTTTTCACTAACTTATTTGTCCTAGACTTACACGTGGTGCTGGTGTTACAGCTGCCGAAAAAATTTCGGATATCAGGAATAATTTTTCTCATCATTCTAGTGTTACGGCTACACTAACACATGATCCAATGCGCCTAACAGTTAAGGCTTCCTCAAGCAAGCTTCGACAGGCTACTCGTTTTTCTCCCTCGAGCTCCGAAAATTTGACCATGGAGATAACTGACGATAACAATGAGCCTGAGATTAACGGAGGAAAAAGGGGTAGAAGAGGCTCAAAAAAAAGCTATGCTCTTGCCGAGAGTGACAGCGAGGAGGAAGAGGATAATGAGATGCCCGATCTTGGAGACGAAGAAGATGACGAAGATGATGAAGAGGATGACGACAAAGATGGAGATGATTACGCATCGGACCAGTTTAATGTAGATGCTGATGGGGAAAGTAACTATGATGATATTCAACCTTCTCAAAAAGCTGCTCGCCTTGAGATAGTGGGGAAAAAACCAGCTCCCCCCAAAACAGTTGATAAAGGTACAAATAGTGGAATCAGCGGATCCCAAAGACTCAGACAGATTCAACAAGATTTGAGTGATGATGATGAGGAATTGAGCGAGTTGGAGAGTATTCTAGGTGAGGATGAAGAAAGTATGCAGATCGCCGATGAAGAGGATTCAGAAGGTGACGATCCTGAGACAAGGGTTGAGACCGAAGAAGTTGATAAAGATCTAGACGTTGACGAAATGCCTGGTGCTGAGAGTCGAGCTTCAACACCTGAACTTAACAAACTCACTAGACGTCAACGTGCCAGATTTGATGAATCCAACGGTGGCTATCTAATGGCCTTGCCTGATGGTAATTTCGGGCAAAAATTTCCAAGAGTACTACTGATGGCCAGCAGAGGTTCAAGTAAAGAAACATCTTACTGCAGAAGAGCATGCTATGCGTAGAGCCGAAATGGCGCGCCGCCGCAAAAATCTCAGTGAAAAACGCAACGAAGAAGAAAAAGTATCTTCCTCTTCTTTCCTTACTCGGCGACGCAACTAACTATGACAGTTGGAAACAATCAACAAGCTTCTAAAGAAACAGGCTCCCAAGACTAATGCTCGACGAGGAGAACTCAACGCGGCAGCCGCTGGCGATGGTACGCCTGATGATGCCGGGGCGCCTAGACCTGATCCATTATTTGTGCGTTGGGTTAGTACAAAGCACGGAAATAGGATAGGAGTTCCTGAGGAGTGGGTTAATGGTCCTCTTAAAGTACTCTTCAAGGATCAGACTCATCATGACGGCAAGGTTGATAAAGAACCTTAAGGGGATTAGACAAACGCGAAATCTTCATGATTTAATTTGATGTTTGATCTCACCGCGTCAAGAATCGGTGTACTTGGCAAGTGGAACCTCGAGAATGATATAACAGTTAATGACGAATTTAATTCAGCTGTAATAGAAAACAATGAGCGATATTTCTGCAAGTATATCAATGCTTGTTAATCTCGGCTCAAATATTAGGAAATCCTGATAAAACTGAACTTCATTCTACCAATCGCTGGAGATTTTACGGAGTGTGAGAATGAAACGTGTATTAACAGTTTACAAAATCTAGAAAAACATAATATAATCAAGGATTAAGAAATAATTTTACAAAACGTGGGATTATTCGAGATTTGGCTGTTTTTCTGGTATAGAAAGACTACCACAACAATTCTAGTGTTTCGAAATGAAGCTGAGAGATTTTGGATGTTAATTGGATTGGTAACTCAGGATCTCTAAAAACAGTATGAATTTACTAGTCTAAGAGGGCCTTGGGCAGTATTCATACATTGATAAAAAGTGAGCATATCAGATTTGATTCATACGAATCTAAGGCGCCGAAATGTCCCTAAAGAGGGAAAACCCAAGATATCAATATACTCATCTCCAAACACCAAACACGTGGGCATCGTCAGTCCTCGCTGGAGAGAGGGAAAGGGAAAGATGCTCAGGGGGGCCGAAATGAAAGCTTCTTGGTTGTGACGTAATGGAATGAGCCAGAAAGGGTGACTGAGGAGATTCAAACGAAGAACGGTGGCCTGCACAGTTCCGACGAAGAGAAGAGCAGGAGTAAGATAAGGTGGATCCACAAAATTCAGCTATCAAGCTCATGACGTGTTTACACAGAGGCTCTCTGGGTGATGTTTGATAGAGACACGTGAACCGATCTGGCAGCGCTGAACTAAGGCTATGTTACATTCCAACAGAAAGGGGGCGCACTGGGCGTCTTTTGTGACAGTTGGTTAGAGCGTTGATCAATGATAACATCAAGAAAGTTTGAGCTTCAGATTGATTTTTTCTCCAGTCGAAATGATGACTTGGATGTATTTTCTGGTCGTCGATTCGCCTCGGCTCATTTTGCTCATTACGCAGGCATTATTGATGAGTAGATTCTTGATCGATGGGATGCATCATGCGGATCTTGCAGATCATTGCTTCATTGCAAAAGCATGACCCCTTGAGTCTTGGTGGATTACGTCTTTAGACCACCACAAGACTCCGGATTTCTGGTGGCTCATGCCTCCACTCTCGCACTGATTTTCTCTCTGGAGGATTAGTAATCTCAAGGACTGATGATGGATTCCTGGGCGGAGTGGTGATGTCCTGTGCACGCAATGTTTTTGATAGACTAAGATCGTGTGATGCCTTGCATCTTATTTTGGGGTTGACTCACTATCCTTATCCTAAGGTCGCTCAAATTTTGATATTATTGTCGAGAGCTGCGTTGATATTGGCTTGTCAGTTGCTTCATGCAATTGCCATAGGATCTGTCGTCCCGCGGTGCTTTCGCTTCCTAGCGAATCTCGTGTATTTATATGTTCAAGATTCTGATGGGTGCTAGACAGGATTCGATGATATTTTTCATCGAGTATTAGCTCTAGGGACATCTGGTAAAAAATTCTGTTTCTTCAGTTGAGGTGAGATCGATCTTCATCTTCAGAGCTTGTCGAGTCTAAATTTCGTACAAAGAAAGCATGTTGACTTTCCTCCGAGCTCCACGCTCACGTTGTTCACGTATCTTTAGAGCCTTGCGTAGAGTATAATATCTTATGAAGTCCTCTTCCCGACAACATGATTATAGCGTTAATTTTACTGTATGCTAGGTCGGGAGATTGTGATGGAGAGTGGTTGTTAGTGGAAAACCAGCCTGTGTGCTCACAAAGAAAAAAATACCCCGTCGGATACCTACATCGTTCTATGGCAAGTTTAGTAGCCCATCTCCAATTGAGAAGATAGATTTAAGTACTTTGAGATGACAATTCAGCCCATACTCTGTCAAAATGTTTTTGTGATGAAAGGGAGAGTAATTCGTGTTGATATATTTGAATGTATACATGCTCATTATATATAATAGTATTTTAAAGCTATCGTTCTCATTATAAATGATTGATTGACTATCTTCAGTCGATTAATTCGAACGAGGTTGAATGATGAGTGTTGTAGTTGAGTATTGGGGCATATATGTAAGAGGATTATACATGCAAGTGTGTTTTGTCAATTTACGATGACAATATAATTACATGACCAGCGTGATTTCAATACCTCTTGAACTTAGCAGTAGCGGGTAAAAGAGTGATATGAAATTGGATCGCCTGTCGACTACAAACTGTCTCCGCTCATCTGAGAATGTCTCATGCGAAAAATTTCGGGTTACGAGGCATGCCTGTGTCAGTCGTCGAAGGTGTGTCTTAAGGATTTAGTTACTGAACTTGAACCGGTGAGCTTGTCGCTGTCTCCTCCACAAAGGGGTAAGTTTATCTAACTACAATGAGGATAGTCCGGGCGGCGCACCAATACACCAACCAACCCGAGACTATCACGGGCAGCGTATGGATAATCAGACATTCAGGGTAAAGCGATTGTAGTTGCACGAGAAGAAAGCTGAGCTACAGATGTGATATTTACATATACCAACGCGTACGCGTAATCATTAGCGCTACATGTCACATAATCATGTGACAATACCTAGTTTACCTGTGACAGAGGTTAAGTTTGGGATGAGCTCCCGTTGGGCCTTCGGTAACCGCTACATCTACATGTAATCGTCTATTCCCATTACATGTACCATCGATACACACCATCACAACATTAATGGATACATTCTTCTTCGACGAAACATCAGAAAATTTGAAATTTTAATCGAGAATGTGTTCTGCTCGATTGGAAAACGCTACACCCTCTGGCAAACCATCGCCATGCTGTCTGCATTTACCGCTCGGCCAATTATCGAACTCAAGCCCAGAGATAAGTTCAAGATTGATTCTATCTTAGCGTATGGTCAGTATACTTCTTTTTTGTCCTTTATAAAACATCTAATGATTTCAAGGCGATCGGATTCTGGTGGGCCTAAGTACTGGAAGTTTGCGAATTTATCGCGTGAATGAGCTTTCAAGCCATGTAGAAAATAATAGCAATACCTTAAAGCTAGGTGAAAACCCGAAGCTTTCTGCTCCACCCCAGCAAGTGTATTTGTTGAGAGAAGTTGAGAAGTTCTCCACAAAGACCATCGAACAATTGGCCATTATCAAGGAGTCAAATATTCTCATCTCATTGTCAAATTCTTATGTCTCCATCTACGATTTTCAATCATATACACTCCTGGAACAGCTAAACAAGACAAAAGGTGCGACCACATTTGCCACCACGTCGAATATTGTAAAGGATCCAGACACAGGTATCCCAGAGATAGTATCCCGGCTTGCGGTTTGCGTGAAACGGAAACTATTGCTTTGGACATGGCACGAATCAGAACTAGAGCAAGAAATCCGTGAAATAACGTTGACGGAACCCATAAGGACTTTGAAGTGGGCGTCGGCGACTAGAATAATATGCGGTATGAACTCCGGATATGTAATCATAGACGTTGTAACTCAAAAAATTGAGGACATAGTTGGACCGGGAGCCATTGGGAGTGTCTCTGCTATCTCAGGCGGACGTTTTGGTGGGGTTGGATCTGCAAGTATGGGATATATAGGCTTAGGGGCATACATTCCGAAGCCGTTAGCAACAAAATTAGCCGATGAACAAATTCTGCTTGTCAAAGATATAACTTCTCTGTTTGTGACTTGTGAGGGAAAATCATTAGACAAAAAGCAGATTCCTTGGCCACAAGCTCCTGAGGCGATCGGCTACTCTTATCCATATATTCTGGCTCTTCAATCTCCCACACATGGTGTATTGGAAGTTCGGAATCCGGATACACTCTCGTTATTGCAGTCGATTTCTCTTCCCAATGCTAAGCAACTCCACTTTCTCCCACCCACGGTTAGCCTTGCACATGCAGGTAAAGGCTTTCATGTTTCCAGTGAAAGGAGTGTTTGGCGAATGGAATCGACCGATTACAACACACAAATAGATGAGCTTGTTCAAAATGAGAATTATGATGAAGCTATCAGCATCCTCAAAATGCTTGAAGGTGCATTATTGGACAACAAAAAAGAACGACTACGCGAGATTAAGATTCAAATGGCTCAGAAACTTTTTGATAAGCAGAAATACCAAGAGGCAATCGATATCTTTATGGCTCAAGATGTTCAAGCACCACCTGAGCGGGTCATTAAATTATTTCCTCGAGTCATAGCTGGAACCCTAACAACGATAGAAGAGAATAATCAGGATATTGATGTGGAGAGCGATAGTCAACCTGGGCCAAAAAGTGGAAGTACTACAGATGGGTCTAAAGAGACTGCAGATGCACCAAGGCCTTTGGTAATCAATAAAATTTTTAGGTCTCAAACGAAGAATTTTTCGGATGCATCTTCAATCCATTCTGTTCGATTAGACGGTGCTGATTCGAATGATGCCACGAGCGTGAGAGGAAAACCTCTAGATCCCAAGATGCAGGGAAGGGACCTTCAGACTGCAACTCTGGCACTTACCGGATTTCTAGTGCAAGCTCGGAATCGGATGAAAGCTTTCTTAGATACAGAAACTGGTAAGATAAAGCTGGGGGACAAAAAGGTTCCCGACGATATCTGCGATAATGAATATAGAACACTCCTTTCAGCTTCTAATGATGAACATGATTATGAGCTAAAACTTCGTGAAACAGCGACACTCATCGATACTACACTCTTTAGATCCTACACGCTCGCTCGACCTCAACTAGCAGGGGCTTTATTCCGTATTCCAAATTTCTGTGACCCTGATGTCGTCAACGAGAAGCTTCTTGAGAGTAATCGTTACAACGACCTCGTAGATTTCTTTTTCGGTAAGAAATTGCACAGGTCAGCGCTGGAGCTACTAAAACGTATTGGAAAATCCAGCCCTGATGAAGATGTACCGGAAGCACTGCGTGGTCCCCAGCGAACCATTGGTTATCTCCAGAATCTTTCCCAGGAATATATCGACCTCGTCCTTGAGTTTGCTGAATGGCCTTTGGTCGCTGACCCTGACCTTGGGATGGAGATTTTCCTTGCAGACACGGAAAATGCTGAAACGCTCCCCAGAGACAAGGTTGTCAACTTCCTACAAAATATTGACGATAAACTTGCAGTCAGGTATTTGGAGCATATTATTAACGATCTTGGTGATTCAACTCTAGAATTCCATAATATGCTAGTTGCAGCTTACTTGAAACGACTCAAGCTTAGACAAGGTGAGGAACGTCACGGTACTGAATGGATGCAACTTATGGATGCACTGGTCGAATTTTTAAGAAAAAGCAGCCAGTATTCCCTCGGAAAAGCTTTTGGTCTGATTCCTAAAGATGGTAAGATTCGATTATCGAATTCTTTCCCGATATAACTGATAAGCTTTTAGATTTTAACTTCTTTGAAGCACAGGCGGTAGTTTTGAGTAATATGGGACAACATAAACAAGCGCTCGAGATTTACGTTTTTAAGATAAAAGATTACGATAAAGCTGAAGAGTAACTCTCTCCCCCTATTTCCAATTCTGACTAAAATATCTAGTTATTGCAATCGTATTCATCTAGCTTCTCTCAACAACACCAAACCTTCAACTGAAAGCTACTATAAATCATCAAATATATCTACGTCAACTGATGACAACTTCGAAATTACATCTTCGATTCACCTCACCCTTCTCTCCCTCTACCTGACACCACCGCCTCCGTATGAACCTAATCTTCCGCCAGCCCTCCTCCTCCTTGCGAACCATGGTTCTCGACTCCCTACATCCAGCATTCTCTCACTCATCCCCTCGTCGCTACCTGTTGCCTCACTAGAATCGTATTTTCGCGGTCGTATTCGCTCGGTGAATAGTAGAGTAAGTGAGAGTCGGATTGTCTCGGGTCTGCACAAAACTGAAGTAATCAACGTGCAATCCAGCCTGTTGCTAGGAGATGCTCCGGAGAGGACTGGAGCCATGAAAACCTTCCCCGCTGGTATTCCCCCAGGTTTCGGCGGCAGGAGTCGTCGGGTTGTTGTCAGCAATGATCGTGTCTGTCGTGGTTGTCACAAGCGTTTAGGAAATAGTGTTTTGGCTGTCTTGCCGGATGATACCGTTGTACATTACGGATGCTTGAACAAAGTCAAGAATGTTATTGACAAAGGTAATTTAGCTGCGTATAAATCATTTATAGATGATGATGGCTTGCACAGCTCTGCGTAGTAGATATCTAGAGCTGCGTCACTTTAGGCCCCTTCAAACCCAGGGATAATTAAGGAGAGTCAGGGAGCGAAATTCGATTCTCCTCTGACAGACTTTGTTGAATAAATTTACGCTTCGCATAAACGTTCTCAGCCGCTCAATCAGAATCGTGCTTTAGTTCCTCGTGATGTTTGTCAGCTCGGGTTGTTACGAGCTTGATCGCTTCGATCTTTCTCTGGTCCGCGCCTTGATAAATGTGCGTCCATTTTCTGCTCTGATCTAATCTAGCTACAGTTGAACCTGTTTAAATGCAAACCCTCGGTGGATAAAAATTTTGCACTTACATTGATTTTGCATTTAGGAAAAACCTCTATAAATTGCAAACAGCTAACTAATCCTTGATTTTGCATTTACACATAGAATTTTCCAAAGATATTTGGAAGTAATCAACTACTCATCAAAGCAGAAAAATCCAACTTGAGACACATGTACGTGCGCATGTACTTCATCAGAGTTCTACACGACTGTACATATATACACATACATCTTGATTCATACCAGCTTAAAGAGATATTGGATACGAAGTTGTCGTTTCGGGGATATCCTGTTCCATTTATACCTCGCGAGTAGAGGATCAATTGCCTCAAGATCAACAACAAGAGACGTTCCTGTTTGAGAAGAATGGTGTGCGTCATGATATGTGCGTGCAAGTGCGGTATTCACCAGTTTGTCGGTATTGTTTATCGTCTATGATGAGGCCTGAGCCTAGTCTAATGAACTTCACTCAATGAGGGAAAGGACGCCAGGGCTTACTGCATTGGTTCCTGAGGGCCCCCCCCCCCTTCTGCCCAAACAAAAAGTAGGTCCGTACTAATATACAGCGTGTATCGAGACTCAAGACGGCTCTCAACATTTCATCGAGAAACAAATTTGTGAATAGAACAGGGCTAGACCAGTAATCCAACTTGTGTGGGCACTTGTGCATGAGAGCGCCGAATAGTCTTACTAATGTGGGAAGGTTTAAGAGTTGGATGAGCCAAATATTTGGGTCTACAGGTGGCAATATGGGACTGATTTCCGAAAAAATTTTATTTGTTGGAGCCATTCAGTGAGTTTAATAGCCCCTTTTACTGTGCCGAAGAAGGTGACAACATCTGAGTGGGCCCTGGGTGCTTTGGGAGGTCTCAGAAGTGGCAGTCTACAGTATAACATATGTTTATTTTTTTTAAATCATTTTGTATTGAACCTGTATGCTATGACAATAGATCTAAAAAAATTGTTTGTTTAACCCTCTCAGTAATATACTGAAAAAAGGCCACAAAATCCCATAACCCAGGTGTTAGGACTTGTGATAGGACAGATAGTAAATATGTAGTATAAAATGGAAGGAAATAGAAAAGATCCAGCCTTTTCTAGAAGTTAAGTGTATAGAGTATGAAGATTGAGAGTGTGTGTATGTTTTTTGTGTTTTCTTCCAAAACAGCGGAATCTATGGTACATATGTTATTCTCTGAGACATTAAGGATTAAAGATAACATCAAGCTAATCCACTACCTGGCTTGACATCGCAACATTAGTCGTCGCCCTGAAGCATGCACTGATATATTTTGACTATGACTCGGCGCGTCCATAATTCCTGTTCCTGTAACACGACGCGAAGTAGTATGATCGACGAGTCGTAACCTAAATAACACGGACTACCCAAACATTCACCAACGTTTCTTGATGTGTTTTGATTCATGTCTATTTCCAAAGATAACGCTTCATTTCCAACACTCCTCCCCCAGACTTGGCGATGTTGTAAAGTATGAGCGAGTCTGGATTGTAATTTGCACACCAGGCTATAATAGAACATATGTTTAGGGGACTTGCGATCACCACAGCTGCAGTATAAATAAGCATTATCATGGTTGAAGCGTTCGTGGTAGGGAGCGAAGTCACCATGACCCGAGCGGGAGGCAAAGATGTGCACGGTGAGGGACCTGGGCAAGGAAAGCTCTGCTGGGCAAGTCTCTGAGATCCCAATCTGAAGATCCCTGTATGACTGAGGAGAATTTTTCTCCCAATACTCCTTCAGAGCTATGCTTGATAACTTTTTGATCCATGCTTTAGCCGAATCTAGGGATAATGAAAAGGAAATTGGCGGTGGCATAGACAGAGCTTCTTTAGCGGCAGTATCTGCTAGCGTATTGCCTTGAATACCGGCATGGCTGGGGATCCAATAGACCTTGACTTCACCTGGTTTGGTATGAGAGAGACGAATTTGGTTTGGCCAGCTTGATGCTTTGTTTACGAAGCTTGAAAAGACCATTTGCGAGGAGCAGATTGGGGTTGAAAGGAGATGTTAGGCGACTTTCAAGTTACAAAGCAGTACCCACAGATTATTAGCAAATTGGGAAGATGGTAGTAGCAGCGCTGATTCCAGTGCTAATAGTGCTGATGTGGACTCGGCGTCGAAAGTGGTGAGAGTGGGACTGAGGGGGATGGATTTCCGGATCAGGAGACGACCTGCCTGGAATATAACTATGCCAGCTCCTACTCTGGGCCCGGTTTCTGTCTCGGTTATGGCAGCATCAGAGTAGATAACTATATCCTGAAAAGGAATGGGCTCCGAGGAATGAAAAGGCGACCTGGTGACTCGTCTGGAGCTGGCCAGCCGGCCTCCTTAGACATGCCAGGGCGGGGTGTTGAAGAGGATCGATAAATTCTGTCTTAGGAATGTCTAGGATCTAGCCCGAGTAGCGAAATACTCGACTACCCTGCGACAGAACCCAAATAGCCCGGCGCCGAAGGGGATGCCTGGGGTCCAAGCGTTGAGTGCGTTGTGCGGCCTTACGGAGTTTTAAGTCTAGCTCGATTGAAGGCGGGAGAATGCCTGCTTCGCGGTGTAGAGCCGGGACAGGAGTGGTCCGATAGACAGGCAGGATCGCCCTGGCGCTGGTGAAAATTACTTTACAGAGGAGGAAGAGATGACTTTCAACCCGATTAGATATTGTGCTATTGTGAGCTACGACTCTGGTGCGGTCTGGCCACCATGTTTCAGCCCCGTACTAGGCAATGGGTAATATACAGGCAATCACTGCTTGTCGGAGTAGTTTGGGTTTGATTCCTCTTGACGTGTTCCCGAGGCTGCGGAGGGCATTTGCAACCTTCAGAGCTTTGCTTGCGAGAATACTTACATGACACTTACATGACAATCTTTTATCAAAGTACACTCCAAGCCATCTGATATAAGGGCGAGTAATATTCTCATTAATGGAAAAATCGCCATACGAGATAGAAGGGGTGGAGCTTGGGTCTTTATCTGCGCGCCGGCGTGAGAAATGTTGAAGTTCAGACTTGCTTGGGTCAAAGGTAATTCCTTCTTCCCGGCCTCAAGTTAGAGCATCCTTCAGCGACTGAGTCAGTGCTATGAAGTTCTCTTGAAGCGAGTTACGGGTCTCTAAAAGTGCCACATCGTCAGCATATCCAAATCTTCGTGACGCAAGGCCCATTTTTAGGAGAGGTGATATATATAACATAAATAAAACAGGAGATATAAGAGAGCTTTGGGAGAGACCGCATTTTACTTGTTGTGGTGGTCCAGTTACCCCATCTAATTTGATCTGTATCGAGCGGTCAGAGGCGAAAGATCCCACCCATCGGACCAAATAATCAGGCCATCCTTGTTCGCGTAAACGCCTAATAAGTCTGCCAGGGAGGACAGCATCAAAAGCTTCCTTGACATCCAGAGTTAACATGCTAGCCGTGCGACATTCATTCAGAGCTTTTTCGACATCGTGTGCGAGACACGTAGTAGGATCGACAGCAGATCATCCAGGTAGGGGGCCGTGTTGAAGAGGCTATGGATCGTGAGAGGGAATACTGGAAAGGCGGAGAGAAATGAAGAATGACAGCCAAACAAAGAAGCAGGTGAATAGAGCTTTAGAAATAAAGCTTGAGAGGTTAACTCGAAGTGGGTATGAATATGACCTTCAGATATATTCAGTAAATGTAATGAACTAAAGATTTCTGAAGGACAAGAACACTAGATATATACAGAAGTTAGTCCTTGTGGGACGAATTTAGAAAATAACCAAGATATGCGCCCGTGTCCCAATGTGGTGATATTATCAAGGTGTGCCTATGTCTTGATCATCAGTAGACCTCCAAGTTTAGCTGAGAAAGACAAGACCATGCATATGTCATAACGTCCAACGTATCTTGCAATAAGCGCTAAAAATAAGATACAGAAAATAGAAACGAAAAACGAGATAGTGTATGGCCAGGGTAACAGGTGCAGGTCTGTTAAAAATTACAACAGGCCGAGCTGTTGGCAAGCAGGTATCTTGTGCTGAATTGAAATCCAGGCGATACGCTTAGCTAATAGCCGCTCATGGCCCTTCCCTAATACTGAGAGGAGTGCAGTTGGACGGTAAGAACGGGGAGACGATAGGTCCACTTTGTTGGGCTTCTGGATCACAATAAGAGTGGCTTGTCGCAAGCATGTAGGATGGTACCCCAGAGTGAGGCAGCCATGGAATAGAGAGGAAACGTGCTCCGTTGTCAAGGGCCAGGCGTGACGAAGGATTGCAGTCGGAATTTGATCGCTGCCAGGAGCCGTATTGCCTACCTTAAGTAGTGAGTCTTGGATTTCTTGTTTGCTCAGTGGGGGGAAAGGAAGTTCATGAGTAGGCACCGTGGGACGTTTAAGTTTATATCGTCTGCTTCGGAAAGGTTGACTAGGAGGTTGCATGCAAGAACTTCCCTTTTTTCCGAAAAGTTGGTGACAGGGGCTTTATCCGGGTGTCTGGGATCCTTGAGTGGTGGCGAAAAATAAGAGCTAGTGGATTTGTGCCATTTTGATATCCCAAAGATGTCTTTGCCTGTGCTGGCCCTTTCTATCTTTTCTGTGTAGAAATCTCTCTCAGCCTTCTTTAGAGTCTTACGATAATCCTTCCTAGCGTCTATGAATTCGGCTTCGGTAAGAGGACTCCTGAGGATTCTCTTGTATCTTTGACGGGCCATTTTGCAGGAACTATTCCAACAAGGATTGCCCTTGCTGTGACCCAGAGAATAACGAGCTGAGCCAGTATACGCCAGCCGAATGGCGTCGGTTAAAGCCGTGGCGAATTTGTCGAGCGAGTTCGAGTCTAGAGAGGAGGGTAGGGGGGACCTCCTTGATAGCTGTAGAGAGTAAGCGATGAAAAAATTCAGGTTCTAGGGTGTCAATCTTAAGTCTCCGTAGAGGTAAACTGTGCTCCGACCAATCGATAGTAGTGAGTAGAGTGGCATGATCAGAAGACATGTCTAGATGTCTAGCTATAACTCACTGAGATTTTGTTGAGGGAATCGGAGACATAGGCTAAGCCGAGGACGTTGCCGCAGGTGTGGGTTGCTTCATCGATAGGGAGAGAAGAGTGAGCCTGTTTTTATCTGCCCACTCTACAAAGCTTACTGCACCTTGAGACGAGCTACGAATCCAGGAGGGCTGCCACCTTGTGTGATGGAGATTGAAATCGCCCTTCATAAGGAAGGCACCACGAAAAGGCAGAGATAGAGAGTAAAGCGTCTCGAGGGCATTGCCGCCAGTGGAGCCTGGAGGTGCATTGTAGATGTTGAGCATGTGGAGTGACTTCCCTGAGGGAGTTAGTAGTCGAAGTAGGAGGATATCGCCGGAGGAGGCTGTGTAACCTTGCTCTGATTGAAGGCTATTACTTTTCCGAACCTACGATAGGACCCGAGGGCGCGTGGTTGACCAGTCATCTATCGGAGAGAAAGAGTAACACGAGGGGTGGTGTTTGGTGATCCGCCGGGCGCGATGGCTGTAGATGTAGGGTTCTTGAATAAGGATAGCATCCACTGATGATAAATATGCTTCATTGAGTGCTATTTCGTGTGCCAAGGCACCTCTACCAACGTTCATCGAAATTATTGTAAGCGGCTTTAATGATCTATTTTGACGGCTTTTGTGGGTCATAGTGTAACAGGCTGGCCGTTGCTCTGAGCTGCCTCATCATTGAGGATGGTGAAGCGGTTGCTTAAGGCAGTCATCGGAGAGGTATTAATATTTTGAGGGTTTGCATGTACTGTGGTTTTATCACCTACGGGGTTCGACGGTTTTCTTAGGTTATCTGCTGACGGCATGACGCAGCCAGCTTCTGTTTGTCTTCGGAGGCGGCTTTCAGCACTAATCTGACGGATTGCGCTTACTTGGGCCTTAGTTTTCGGAGAGCTAGAAGCTTTGGGTCGTAGTTCGCGTTTGATGTCATCGGCAGGGTGGGGGCCGTGACAATGAATACAGCGCGGGGGGCAGATATGCTCAGAGGTAGCGGCGTATTGATTGCCGTGTCCGTCTTCGGTGTGCTGAGAGGTGCCGCAAAGACGAAACCGAGGAGGGGAAGCGCAGGTACGGGAGTTGTGCCAGAGCCAGCATCGAGTGTATTGAATAACAGAGTGACGCTGGGGGAGTACTCTAGTGGTTGTTCGGCATCCGAAAAGGAAGGGGGTACGTGGTAACTGACGGTGTGAGACGGGAAAGCGTGCGATCCAAGTTGTAGAAGGGGAGTTTGGGTAAGCTTCGTTGTCACGGGAGGGCAGGACAGCCGTGGATGAAACGCCTACGGCGGCGGTAAGAGTATCATGCATAGCGGTAGCGGTAACAGGCTTAAGACAATGCTCCATGTCATCGTTAATTGCACCGTGCCTACAACGGACATACTGTATTCTGTAAGAGACCCAGAGCGAGGCAGGTTCCAGCGCGGCGTCACCAAAGAAGCCGATAGACTCTATCTTGTCTTTGAGCTTTGAGGTATTACCATCATTAGGACACAAGGCAAAGCCCGTTTTAGTTGGTTGTACATTTGCAAGAAGCTGGCTCTCTGCACCGAGTTTAGATCTTAAATGAGACTGAATCGCATACGCCGAGAGTTTATGTAGCCGGCTTTCTTCATTTAGATGAACAAAAAGGCGATCGTCAGGACGGTAAGAGCGACCAGAAGCCTGGAGGCCAGAGAGACCTTGGATATTCTGTCCGCGAGTGTTGTGGATAACTGGTCCTGATCTACCATGACAAGCTGCGGTGGCGTAAGAAGGGGCGGGAGTGTGAGAATCACGTTTGTGATCGCCTATGAGTTCAGGAGCTGCTGAGGTGGGGGGCTTCGATACTAGATTTCCACGAGTGTAGGCATCAAAATGACGGGCGGCAACTGCAGCTAGCTCTGGACGAAGATTCTTAAGGGCACTTCGTTAATTTGATGGAAGGGATGAGCGGCTGGGTGCGGCCCAGTGGTTATCAAGATAGGAGGCGATGTCTCCAAACAAGGCCTCGGCCTCCTTGGTACGGGTAGTCGCGGCCACGATGTTTTTGTTCAACGCTTCATGAATAGGGCCAGAAGAGGTTGGAGTGGACAAGGAGTCCTCCTGTGGGGAACCCACTTGAGGTTCGTCAGGGAGCTCGTCATACTCCAGAGTGCAGCTTTAACCCGGGGCATTTTGCGCATATGATGACTGGCTAGGGCCAGGATCATCTAGGTCTAAACTAAGTGGGTTGGGCGAGTAACTTAATAATAGACGGTGGTTTATGTCTCTCTCTCTTAGGTGCGTGAGTGAGGTAGAGGGTTTTATAGTTAGAATATGCCTCTTGACTGGAGCTAGAGTGAAATGATGCTGGAAGGGCAATGGAGAACTGAATTAATACTTTGAGCTGTGCGGGAAGGTTGTTCAGACAGGTTCAACTGTGTGATTCCAGCTTTTTTTTGATTACTTATTGTTGTGCTGGTGATGGTTGAGATTACGATGATAAGAGTAATCATCACTGGAACTGAAGGTAAAACTTTTTAGGCGATTCCAGAATGAGCAGGTAACTGTCAGAACACTATTAACGCGGTGGTTCTAGATCATACTACCTGTTGGAAGATTCTCGAAGGATCCATGATGCTTAATTGGGAAATCAAAGCGATACTTTAACCATCTCATATATGTATATAAGATACCT
>JAKRRZ010000311.1:0-24016 GCA_022627015.2 Podosphaera aphanis
TGATTAATTCTTCATAGCAACGAAGCTAAAAAGTACTGGGAAGAATCTTGTAATTTCCCCGATTGTGCTTTTATTAGATTACAGCCTTGCTGTTTTGAAGATTGGGGTCTGACCAATCAGAAAATACAAAGTGGATCTGACATGGGGGGTGAAGTCTACATAACGAAAAAGTGAAGTCTCAATATTGATTCCCTATTTTTTTAATATTTTCGACAGGGAAAATTTGTATGGTGACTTTATCCGGCCGTGATTTTGCCCACAACGCTAACTCTTGAGCCTTAACTCAATTAGGTCATTTATTCTTCTTTTAGATTTCTACTCTGTTGGACTACATATTTATCTAAAATTTAGTCCGCCCTCCTCTAGCACGTATTATGACCTCGCATCTTCTATACATGCTTCTAATGAACTTTTCCAACTTTTCAGGCTTTGTAGCATCATCCCAAGCTTCCTTCACTATATCTCGAAGTTCGTCATGAGACCGCTGTCCTCCCCCATCCAATCTTGGATAGTGGTACTGTATGTAGTCCTTCATACTACCCCATACGTGCTCGATTGGATTGAGGTCGGGAGAGAATGGTGGTCAGTTGATTGTGGTGATAGACTTCTCCCTTAATTCATTTGTAGTGACCGCAGAAGCATGTGCGGGAGCGTTGTCCTGCATTACAGAAAGTTGTGCTTTCATTGAAACCATGCCATGTATAAGTGGCACTATTCTCTGGGAGTAGTTATCTGACGTGATAGTCCCCCATTCTTCCTCCCAGAAAAGGCTAGCACCCTGCTCTGTCCCTGCAATACACCCCCAAAACATCAAGCCGAGATCTTTCTTAAGCTTTTCTGTTATACAATTGATGACAACTTCTTCCCCAATCTTGATCTATAAGTTAGTTCATGAAGTTTTCCAAATTGAAACCTGGCATACAGGTCTCTCGAGTAGCCCAATCTCTTTTGTGTCGGCCGCCGGTGACCCAGGTCTCATCTGTCCAGAGAATATTCATCCATTCTTAATCAGTCCAGTCTTTGCGGGCTTCTGCTCATTCCAAACGCTTTCTTCTATTAACCTCTGATAAAAAAGGGTTTTTGAACGATGGACGACGCCCCTATCCTCTTTTCTTTAGCTCGTTCTGTATCACAAATTCACTTACTCCCAAATATTGGAAGGGCCCAGAAGCAAGTTCTAGCCAAGACATCCGACGGCCTTCGGGAGATGCTGTTATGAAGTCTTCAATTTTATCCACATCTTCATGGGAGAGGGTTGGAAGCCGACCTGGGGCTTTCTTTGGTTCCAAGTATGGAACACTGAGTGTATATCTGACCTGTCTTCTTGTCACACCAAGCTGGTCTGCAATTCTCGTTTGGTTCATTCCACTTTCGTGAAGCGTTTTGATCTAACAAAATATTAATGGAGATTTAAAATCATAATTATTTACAACTCACTTGAAGACGTTGGTCTCTATTTAAGCGATTGGGCACAGGGGACGAAATAAAGGGTTGTGTTTGATTCATCTTTTCGAGTGAGTTCATCAGCCAGTAGACTCGTTATAATAAAGAATGAATAACTCACCTTTAAATTTTGTAGAATAGCAGGGTAGTAATAGGAATTTATTGGGTGCTCAGATTGATGGTATTGGCAATGTTGTCGGATTATGGCTACAAGGTGATCAAGGGTCGTCATTCAATTCAAAAGCCGAGTAGTTCAGGCAAACATTTTGAGCTCCAGTTATTCTTAAAGCTAGTAGGGCTTATTTGGAGCTAGTAGGGACAGACCCCTGAAGCGAAAGTTTTCTCCACTGGACGGACAGTAGCCTGGATGAATAGTAATACTGCAAGGATAGTCTTACCCCGCGGTATACGGTGGCATACCTAAGCGCTTGAAGCTTATGTGTACCTGGCCTCGAGCATCTGTCCACCAGTCTACCAAAAACCCGCGAATATGTCCGGCCTTGAAAAAGCGCTATTTAGTCTCAAGGTACGTCTTCCGCCCAGATTTACAGCAATCGCACCTGTAATCTAATACCTAAAACATCTCTCACAACTACCCTACAGTTTACAGCCAAACAACTGAACCGCCAAGCAGTGAAGGCCACCAAAGATGAGAAATCCGAGAAGGATAAGCTCAAAAAAGCAATTCAAGCCAGCCACTCAGATATCGCCAAGATCTACGCTCAAAATGCTATCCGGAAGCAGAATGAAAGGTTGAACCTTTTGCGGCTCGCGAGTCGAATAGATGCCGTTGCCAGTCGAGTGCAAACAGCAATTACCATGCGGCAGGTAACAGGAAGCATGACGAATGTAGTCAAAGGGATGGACCAAGCCATGAAGGCCATGGACTTAGAAAAGGTAGAACCTTTTGATCACACATTTATGGATTGATATATTTTGCAGATGAGACCCGGCTGACATCTGCCCCAGATTTCTGCTGTTATGGAATGTTTCGAGGGCCAGTTCGAGGACTTAGATGTTGCAACAGGCTACTATGAAAATGCGACATCGTCGGCTACTGCAGTCGCAATGCCGGAGGAAGACGTTGATAGATTGATGAATCAAGTTGCCGACGAGGCCGGAGTAGAGCTTCACCAAGAAATGGATGACGCCCAAGCAGTCAAATCTGCACCTCTAAAGAGTAGTCCGAGTGAGATCGAAGAGGATGGATTAGGGGAGAGGCTAAGAGCGCTCAGGAGCTAGATGAATCTAGCCATAACAAAACAGAGTGGACCGATGGAGAGGTTTTATCGGGCGTTTTTTGGGCTTCATTAAACGGAGGGCCGGCGAATTGGAGTAAAGATCTTATTTTCAGTTTATTTATTCCTCACCGTGTTACGTATCTTCAGTCTCTAGCAATTTCCCGACCTTCCGATGGGAGATTCTTATGCCATTGCCCATTTTGAATCCAGAGGGGTAGATGGAGGATAAAAAGAAGAAGAAAAGGATGTGTCACGAACTATGTAGATGTGTCGCAACGATCAAATTACAAGGCAAAGTCTTACTGTCACCTAATATCATGCCGTAGATATAATTGGTCAATGGCAACAAGTCTCCTACAAGTAATTCATCACTATTAATTATACTTCGGATAGTGAAGACAGTGTAAATATCACGATAATCCCATTATCTGATTGTCTGCTAGACGGCGGAACAGTAGTTACTGATACATGCACACATGTGTAAACTGTAATAATACATGCAGTGACCAGCAAGACTATTCGAACGTTTCGTGATTTTCGCTTGTAATCATCATCAAATTTTACGTGCACCTCAGATTCGCATAAATTTTATATAAAAAAAAAATCCGAAGTAGTTTCTTTGACAAAAGTTAGATGAAGCGAATCGAAAATTTGGTCGAAGCATCGCGATTCAAGGAATGTTGGTCATTCGAAAAGTTTTGCGGGTAAAGTAGTGAAAGCTCAGACCCCTCCCTATCTTTCGCCACCCCTCTAACTTCTCTGGATACTTCCTACTTCACACTCTTCCCCCTATAAAATGTTCCAAAAGGAAAACCTCTGAATCCGATATTTAATCTGCCATTCGAACATTCAATAAGGGTAAATTTATTACCCAAAAAGCTGCTGCTAAGGCATATAATGTCCCTCGAAGCACTTTTAGGTCTCGTTAGAATGGATCGAGGAGCCAGGCGATAGCCCAAAAATATCGCCAGAGGTTAAGCATTGATCAGGAGGAATTTCTTACTGATTGGATTCTTAATGAGGATGCTCGAGGAAGTCCACCCAGCCGTTCTAGAACACGTGCAATGGTTTGTGAAATCCTTAGGGCAAATGGGGACCATGGGCCACTTGGCAAAGACTGGATCTCCAGCTTCTTTCGCGGTAATTCGAGTGTTCATTCTGTTATCGGAAGAAAGCTAGAGGCTAGCAGGCCTAATGCAGCCAAGTCTCAAGACATAAAAGCCTTTCAAGATAAATTCAACCAAGCTCGTAAAGACTTGAACATTAAGCACTCATATATCTGGAATATGGACGAGACTTGAATCGCGTTGGGGGTCTGTAATAATTCCCAAGTCAATGCTAGCCCTAGCAAGAAAAGAGCATAAAGCATATGTAAAAAGTCCTGAAACCCGAGAATGGGTGTCAATAATTGAGGCTGTACCGGACGATGGACGAAAATTGAGATGCCTGGTCAATTTCAAGGGAAAGAACCTTCAAACTACTTTGTTTCCAGGCGTGTCGGTTCCGAATTGGCTCTTCACCACTTCTAAAAATGGATGGACATCAAAGGCAATTGGTAATGAATGGTTGAAGACTGTTTATATTCCTGCAGCTTGTTCCAACGATCGAATCAAACTTCTGGTCCTCGACGGTCACGGTAGCCATATCGACATCGAATTCATGTAGCTTTGTAAAAAGCATAAGATTCATCTTCTGTTCTTACCGGCCCACTCTTCTCGGATCTTACTACCGTTAGATTTGGCCTCCTTTTCTGATCTAAAGTCCAAATACCGAGATCAGATCTCGGACCTTTCTGCCCTAATTATCAAGTTTTACCATAAAGCTAGGGAGGAAAGACTATCCGCTGAGATAATTCGAGCTGGCTGGAAAGCGACTAGACTTGTTCCATTCAATCTTGGGCGGGTACTATAGTCTTCTCAGGTTTTGCAACAAGCATGCACCCCCAAAAAGGCGCGACAAACAATTTACTTGTGGGAATCAGAGTGGAAGACTCCCAGAGACTCTTTTCATGTAGAAAGCCCAGCAATCAATCAAAAAATTGGAAAATATGTCTCAATTAAACCGAGCGCTTCTTCGCAAATATGGCAAGGCATTTGAATAAGCCAATGTCAGGGTTGCCACTCGGGAATAAGGGGGCTAGATAATACTGTACTCTATCTCGAAGCCATCTCGAATTCCAAAAAAACCAACTCAATTTAACTTTTCTTCTCCATCACTACCACTACAGTCTCTTTTTTAAAGTTTTTACAATGAATAATGACAAATTTGCCACCGGAGCCGGCCCAAAGCCACCAAACATTTACTTAGACGACGACAACTTTCGCGAGTTCTTCAGAAATCAAGAACTATGGCTAAAGGCACGAGGATGGTTATACGTGTTCCGCCAATCAGAGTACGCCGCAAACCCAGACCATAAAACCCACTTGCTCGACGAAGAAAAGCAAGAGAAATTCGATCAGCACGATGCTTCTGCTCAATATTACACCCGACAATTAATTCACACAATCGACAGAGAACCTGTGAGAAATGAGACATTACCATCTTGGTATGTATCAGAACAGGTTATGAAACAACGTCGCCAAGACGTAGGAAAGAGAGATATTTTAGCGTGTCGCACCTAAACTGGGCCAAGGACTGGACATAGTCAGTCATTGTATACGGAAACTGTTCCCATCATCACGAACAAGACATAAGAGGAGGTCACAGCACAATGTATCAGTTGGCAACACACCATATTGGAACATTATATCATATCATCATATTTTGGTTAAGACAATATTTCCCTTCCCTCCACTCACCTTCTCTTTGAATTCCTCACTCATTATACCTCCCTAAGCCTAAGTTCTGACAGAACCATTCGGCGCAATTACGTGTAGCTGGGATGCATGGGCTGCAGTCAAAGCCGAGTACCAAAAGAACAATGCCAAAGACGTTAGGAGGCTAGAGAAATAAATAACTCATTGGACCAAAAGGCCTTTCGATCAAGCGTACTTGGGCTCAGCTGAGAAAGCTCCGAACTAACTTGGTTAAAATGGACTCCACAAAATTGGCAGCATAAACAGAGACCATCTTGTTTGGATACCTCCTTGAGGGAGACTCGGCTTTGTCTTGACTTTGAAAAACGACCTGAACTTCTGTTGTGTTCAGGGCATCGGGCAGCAAGAGCTGAAAGATCTCGCTCTGTAGAATTATCGTCTTCTTCAAAAAAAATTCTGTAGGGAGTCGAGCATCTCCTTTCTACTTGATCAATTGATTCATAAAACGGCAAAAAACGTTCTTGACATGCAGCCTCATTTAACCAGAAAGGAGATGCTCGACTCCCTACAGAATTTCTTTGAAGAGGACGATAATTCTACAGAGCGAGATCTGTCAGGAACACGTAGGGTTGCTGGTTATGCTATTACGTGATGCTTCATATTTCTATTTATTTCGAAGCAATTCTATGGCATTTGACCATGATTGGAACATTAGATTCTAGTAGATTCTTTTAAGGACTTGAATGACAGGAACTCTGGTAGTTTCGATATATAAGTAGTAGTTCACCTCTGAGCTCAGGACTCTCCAGTTCTGAGTCTTGTTATCATTTTATAGATATTGTCTGAATATCAAATTATCTCGTCTTGTCTTGTCTTGTTCTCGAATTCAGTCCCACTGTCGCTCCAATTCTTGTTCAAGTCCTGATTCTTATCCTGATCTGGAACCCAGACCTTTACAAGATCTTTCAGCTCTTGCTGCCCGATATACTAAACACAACAAAGGTTCAGGTCGTTTTCAAAGTCAAGACAAAACCGAGACTCTTCGTGGTCCCCAACAAGACACTCAAACTTATATGTAAATGGCCAGGAAACTTGCTATATTTACAATGGATTGGGTCATCATGCCCGACAATGTGAGCTCCGACATGAGACAAGATGAAATGGTGAAAGCCGTCGACTCGAGAAATAGTCCAAAAATCGTCAGGCATCACATCATCCTCTAAGAGGCCTTTAATTCGTTCCAACCCTCAAAAAAACAGAATTTCAAGTCAGTCAAGTTTTCTGACAAACCCCAAAGCCCTCTAGTCTGAAACAGAAGCAGAGACTAAGAGTGAGTGGACGGAGGGAAATAAGTCGGATTTTTTGACTGATGATGACGAAGTATCTGCCCTCATCATTAAAGAGGTACGCAAATCTTTGTCTCAATCTGACGCTTTTATATCTGACACTGGATGCACTAATGATACGACTGACCAACGGCGTCTCTTCATCAGTGACTTAACTCCAATTCCGTGTCGATGGATAAAAGCTGGCGGAGGAAAACTTTTTTCAGATTTCAAAGGAGATGTACTGCTAAGATGTCCTGATGGAAGTTTCTGGTATTTTACCTGACGCGTTGCTCGTCGATGGCCTTGGGGTAAATTTGCTCTCAGCTAAAAAAAAGGTGCCAAAGAAATAACGCAGAAGTATCATTTGACGAAAAGAGAATTCTTTTTCATGACATAGACAATAAAATTATTCCTGCGGCTTTGCCAGATAATGGTCTTTACAAAGTTGATCATATTATCGCTGGCCCAGTTTCATGGATTGAAAGGTTTGGCGCTAAGATGAAACGTAAGGCAAGGAGCAATGAGCAATGAGCTACGAAGTTGTTTCGGGTTAGAAGAGGTCATGTGGAGGTTGTACACTACGGAGCTCCATGTATATATAGATTCAGAGATAGGGAGATTTGTTCTTCACGTAACGTCTTCTGAATACTACCTACTCTTTACTTAACTTACACTCCTCTTCGGAGGACCTTTGGATCGTCGTTTATATTTCCCATTCATCTCTTCATTAGGAAGACCATTGACTCCACTCTACAACTCACCTATTTGTGCCCCACGGAACGCTCGTCACTCTCCCTGAGACCCAGTGAGCGAGCTTTGTGTAGCCAAGATCTCTCGCCATCTTCAGATGTAGATATGAAAATTATGGAATCTGTATCAAACGGAGCGTCAACCGATGCCGAAATTGTTAATGATGGTAAGCCACTCCATTTAAGGGCAGGAATATTAGGGAAGCGACGAAATGAAAGGTGCTGGCTGCATCATCGCACATGCGGCCATGCGCGCCCACGCGTGATTTCATTGCTCCACACGATCACCGACATTGATCGCCCAATCAATATTCCCTCCAACCTAGAATTGTATGATACTTGTTTGACTACTCAGATGAAGAAATTCCGATCCAAGAAATTGGCAGAACACAAACATGCGAAACTAGACCTTATTTCGATTGATATTGCGAGTCCCTTTCCTACCTCGATCAGTGGCCACCGATTCCGTGGCGATATAATTGGTAGCTCCACGAGGAAAAAATGGATAATATTTCTTCAAGATAAGGCAACAATAACTCAAGCACTTGATGAGCGGGGAGCCCTCGTAGAACGACAACGTGGATGCCAAAGCATGACAGTGCGACGCGACACTGTCGGCGAGAGGGTGAAGTTCTCGGTAGTGGGAAAAGCGAGAATGGCGTTGCCGATGAAAAGACCGCTCTTTCATACAACGCACGGAGCGACAGGCAAAAGACATGTCAAGGAGTAAAGTAACAGTCAAAGATCCTGCACTAGTGAATTCTGCTTTTATCATCACTTCACAGCAGCTGATTGAGGGTGAGAAGTGCGTGCATCCCGCATGGAGACGCATCATGCTGAAATTGGACACAGACGAAGTGGCATCCACTTTATGACACTTCTCTCCTCAAAGTTCACCTCGTGGCCCAATTATGCTACGGGAAAGTTCACAGGAGAAAAATCCGAGCCGGATCTCAATGGGATTTTTCTTCGATGATGACGGCAGAAAGTGGTCGAAGGTGAGCGAAAATTCACACTTAACTTGGAGTGCGCACTCACTTGATGCTCAAACAAGGTTTCTCAAGCTGCGTCGCTAGATTTGCGCCCGCTATTCAATATGGATGGTACCCCCGTCAAGCCCCATCTTATTTGGGTTTCGCTTTGCACTTCCCAAGTAAAGTTGAAGCTTCCTGGAGTCTTCCACACATTTATAGCCAGCCACCTTTGGAAAAACACTCATAACTCAACGAATTTGAATCTTTGTATTCGAAAAAATGGATGATTAGTCTCAAGCTAATTTTGAAGTCAAATGACTGACTAATTAGGTATGCAGAATCGATCGCTGTGACTCGACAATACGACATTACGCGTGGTCATCACTACCAACGGGTTCAAGGATATTTTGGTAAAACGGGCCCCAAGTACTACCAACAAGGCTTTTAACTCCTGAAAAAAGTGCTACAAGTTGCTTTACGATTTAAATTGTTATGAATTATCCCCCAGTAAATGATTTGTTTGCTTTGGGTGCTGTAAATTGAAAAGAAAAGAAAAAATTCACATTGTCTTATTGCCACTCCTCTTATCCTACTTTCAGATGACGGACAATTAATATTTATACATTTTCCTTACTGTCTCTCTCCTTTCCTCTCCGTCATTCTTTTTTTTTTCTTAACTCATTCTGTATTCAGCCTTTAGGATATGACAGTAGAGTTAAATTCTTTATGTAATTTTAATGTATTTAATATAATTTTTGTATTAATGAATGTGGATGAGACGAGCTGGATGGTATACCACTAATCCATCTGGCCCGCTCTCTCTCCGTCATTCACCTTACTTCTTTGTCTCTCTACTTCTTCATCTTCTCGATCCAATCAATCAATCAATATACTCCTCTGTTTAACGGCCTGAACTGATTATTTGTTCTTGGACTAACACGTCAACTTTAATTCAGGATTGAAATTCAGTGATCATATGATTCAGTTAGTAAAGCTTTTTGTTTACTATTAACCGTTGTGCTGGCGCGGAAGTTCCTTTTTAGTTAATCAGTTAATTTTTTATTTTTATTTTTATTTTTATTTTTATTTTTAAATCATTTTGTATTCAGCCTAACAGCTATGACAATAGATCTAAAGATTAAACAACAATGCAATCACATTACAATTGCCTGTTTGTCCCAAAATTAAAGTCAATCAGTTAAATAGCAACCCGAATCACATGTTTGTATCATTTATTATTCATAATCTTTTGTAATTAGGTAACGCATTGAATACTATTCATCCTCGGGTCTCACCTTTTAGGTAGGATATCTCCATGGAACGAAACTCTTCGCCAAATAAAATTCTAAATAGAAGTCGGATGATTATGATCCATTACAACAGCAAGCTGAGGTAAGTCAATGTGATGGGCTATCACCAAAAGAATAGAAACAAAGTATGCTGGCCGTATAAGACAGTCGATTTTCTAATTATCTGGAAACAGTAACGATCTAGGCTGAGGAACATAGATACATGTAGCTTTTACCCCAGGGTGCTTCATATCCGTTGGTTGAGAGATCATCCACAGTACCGAAACTGTTCCTCGGCGATTCATACGGGAAAAGCATTCGCGGCGCAGCCGGCAACAGTAAATCACCCTGTCTCATGACTGTCAATCTCTAACCTCAGACTAGGCAACATAAAGCACAATGAGTATGACAATCTTGACATGTCGTTGAGAGAACACATTTTCATCCATCAGAGTTGTCAGCCGTTTGCGATCTGAGATGTATGTCAAATGAGCAAAGCTCGAAGTAGAGATAATTAATATGAGATTTTAGTTTGATAGACGTTCTCGTAGACATAGTTCTTATCACGATATGAAGAGAGACTTTGGAGTAACAATGAAGAGAATCGCATGAGTTTACGAAGCCTACTTCACCTTACCGTAGTGCTGCGAGCGGCAGCGACGCCCAGCAATTTTTGAAACTCAATACGCCAACCTTTATAATTCAACCACAACACTCTAAATAGATTTTACCTTCCGTGGACATGTTTCATTAGCTATGGCTCTAAAATTCTCTCAGGTCATCGCATTCATTCATTGAGAGGACTCACGACGGAATACGCAGGATGAAAAAGGACGTAAAATTGGCTGCAAGGTTGTTTGTTTATTAATGATAATTAGTGGGCATCGTGAAGTTTATCGTAAGACGATGAATTAATTAAAATGGATTGTTTGTGATACTTGGGGTGTTAATTACATGTAATTCTTTGTCACCACAGGGAAAAGCGGGAAAAACCCGTGATTATCTGAATATGCTTTCATCAAACTATGAGAAAATCACCACCGCGAGAGAATGTGGCTGACGGACGGGTCTTACCGGATTCGAACCAGCTTTCTCTTGTCTCGAATGGGGCATGTGTCCAAGTTGCCCAGAGTCTACTTGGGAGAACGGCCCGGACGGTGTACCACACGACCATCCGACCCAACTCTTTGTCTCGTGAGAGTATAAATGTGGTGCTCTTCTGATGGATTGAGTGGTGGGGCAGGATAGTGCCGTCTATCCTATTCAATGAGGGGTCATTAATTGGCCAGAAGATACATGAACTAGTAGATATGAACTCAATGAAATGCTATTCGGATACTAGAGCAGAGCTCATTAACTAATTTTATTTTTAACACACATTTACGCTTTCTCCTAGCAGCTTACCCCAGAACTCTACCTAAAGATGGAATTACAAGAGAAACTTACGAGAAGACCTCCATACGGCAGGTGTTAAGGCCTTTGCTCTCGAAGTCAGGTGGCTAACTTCATCCAGTCTTTAACCTACCTTCGGATCTTGTGCACACCTTAAGCCTTAGAGAGGATGCCAATGATAGCTCTCGTAATGAACTACTGGCCACAGCTAACGTAAAGACTGACGAATGTTCAAGCGCCGACAACACAGCAGGTAACAGTGCTTGCTCAATTTGCGGAGTGAGTTATTCCACAGGAATAGAGCAAAGGAGCCACATTAGATCTGATCTTCATGGTTACAACTTGAAGCAAAAAATTCGTCGTCTACCACCTGTGAGCGAAACTGAATTCGAGGAATTGGTTCGAGGTAAAGTATTTGTTTAAATTGCTAACAATGAGATCTAGCTAATGTATCCTAGATCTTAACGACAGCATCTCTGGATCCGACTCTTCTGTTTCTGAGGGCGAGGAAAATGGACGAAAAGAAAAATCTATCAGCACACTGATGAAGAAGCAAGCAACCATCTCGATAGATTATTCTAGAAATGATGGCTCAAGTTCTGATGATTTGAAACCTCATTCTCAAAAATCTCCAATACTTTGGCTCACTACTTCTTTATCTCCAAGTATTTATCTAGGAATCTACCGAACCGTTTTCAGCAATTCGGAGCAGATAAATGATTCGCAGATTTTAGAAATAATCAATCAAAAACAGCTCATCCCCAAATCCCAAACTCTAACCCCCAAAAATTCAAATAGTAGATTGCCATTAATAGAAGCATGTCAGGAGCCACACTATTTTCTCTGTATGATTGGAGGCGGTCACTTCGCAGCCATGGTCGTATCTCTTGTTCCTAAAGAAAATCGCCCAGCATCAACAGGTCCGCTGACTAAAGATATTACAGTCCTTGCACACAAAACTTTTCACCGCTATACGACTCGTCGAAAGCAGGGAGGTGCGCAATCAGCCAACGACTCTGCAAAAGGAGCCGCCCATTCAGCTGGTGCCAGCCTCCGACGCTACAATGAGCAAGCTCTCACCGACGAGGTGAGACTATTACTACAAGATTGGAAAGAAATGATAGAAAGCTCAGAATTACTATTTATCCGGGCAACAGGATCAACCAATCGTCGAACGTTATTCGGACCTTACAATAATCAGATACTCCGACAAGATGATTGCAGAATCCGTGGGTTTCCTTTTAGTACGAGACGCGCTACTCAAAATGAACTATTGCGTTCATTTATTGAACTCACTCGAGTGAAGGTTCTCGAAATAGATGAACAAGCGCTTGCCACTGTTAATGCTAGCTCACTAAAGGCTACTAGTGAATCGACAACTAAAGCAGCGAAAAATGTTTCTAAATTACCTCCTGAGTTAACAGAAGAGGAAAAAATAGCGCTCCTGCATACCTCGCAACTCCAGGCTTTAATTCGACGTAACCGTTTGCCGGCACTCCTTACTTATCTCAAGGACAATTCAATTTCACCAGATTTCCGGTTTCATCCCTTTCACAATCCGCAAAATCACCATGCACCCACACCTCTCTTCCTTGCTGCTTCTCTTAACTCTGCACCTCTGGTTACTGGACTGCTACTGAAAGCTGGTTCGGACCCTAACGTACGGAATAATGACGGAAAAACAGCTTTTGAGCTTTCTGGGGAACGAGCTACACGACAGGCTTTCTGTGTTGCGCGATTTGAGTTAGGGGAAAATAAATGGGATTGGGATCAAGCTGGTATCCCTAAAGGTATTTCCCGTATCGAGGCTGAAGCAAGAAATAAAAGAGAAAAGGAAGAAGAGCAGCGGATGGAAGAACAAAGAAGAAAAACTGAGACTGATCGAATAAAGTTACTTGATGAAAAAGATGGATCTACGCAGAGCAAGGGGAATGTCTCGGTTTTAGGACGCTTGTCGAAAACAGCCCAGGAGAAGAGAGAAGAGGAGGCAAGAGGTTTAACGCCCGAGATGCGAATGAGACTTGAGCGCGAGCGTAGAGCAAGAGCTGCTGAAGAGAGGGTGAAGAAGTTGACCCAAAGATCCAGTTAAATGAAGCCCGTCAAGATTAATTGTTAGCTCTCGCTTAACTTTGGACTATTTCACTATCAGTGTAACGCCCCTAACTTTGCAGTGCACTCACTCAATAACATAGTCGAGCATCGCAGGGTTTATTAATAGCTTATTAGTGGATCATGGCATACTTGACAGACTGGGCGGTATTACCGTGGATCCTGCAAAAATTGGGGCGATTTTAGACTTGCAGACACAA
The DNA here is from genome assembly GCA_022627015.2 of Podosphaera aphanis. Taxonomy (NCBI): domain Eukaryota; kingdom Fungi; phylum Ascomycota; class Leotiomycetes; order Helotiales; family Erysiphaceae; genus Podosphaera; species Podosphaera aphanis. The sequence goes on from JAKRRZ010000311.1 coordinate 13,482, forward strand.
AAGGCAGTAAAAAGAGTGCGTTCTATGACTAAAGGAGCTTTATCTCCAAACAGCGTTTTTGAACAGTGTTAGTTCAGTCTCTAGGGAGGGGAGTTTGTCAAAATTATAGACAGATAGGCCTGTCTTAATTGTGTATATTGGGGACGGCGTTACTCTGGGGAGGGAGCACCGGAATTGGGAAATGGGGTTCTCGCAGATGAGTTGGTTAGTTCTATCTTCGCCATGTTAGTATTGATGCCTGGTCAATGATACTTATTTTATCTGTACTTCAGTCGCACTTGAGTGCAAGCCTCGATGTCATGTGCAATTCGCTTACAAACCATCTTCTGTATTTAGCATACACGCACAAAGACGATACCGAGACGATAAATTGAGCATATTTCTATCTGATACCTCCCGAGGTGATGCACAAGTCTCTCAGTCGAAGGCTGCACTGCCGACCCTGATATCGTTGTAATGGCATCTAGTACTGCAGGACTACGACATTGATATCAAAAGACCAACACGTCGCACTCGTGAGATCATGGGATGATATACAGCTTTCTGGGAGCTATCGCGCACCACTGCGCACCACGATGCGGGCTCGATTTGGTGAGCGAGATAGACCCGGCCCGTTCCGTCCACACTCAGACGAGCGCCGATCCACCGTGGATCGGCGCCGCAGATACTGGACGTGGTGGGTGCGAGACATGTCAGCGAGGGGCTGATGTGTATCGATGGGCGAATCAATCGTCTACGATATTCCGGGTGGGAAGGGAAACCGTCAGGATAAACGCCGACTGATGCTAAAACCATACTCTGATTTTAATCGAAGCGAAGAAACATCGAAGGTGTGATGATGAAGAATCGAGTTTATTCACAAAATGGCGTTGTTCCGGAGATGCTCGGACGATTATCCAACGGCATGGTCCTGGGACAACATTACTAGAACATCACCTCTCTCCTCCAGTATTTTTTTATCGTGGACTTGTTCGTTTTCGTTGTGGACGGGTCCTCTTTAATGTTCTATCTGTGATCATTCCCTGATCAAGACCAACTTTATCGCCCCCTCCATACTGACGTGTAAAATCTTTGAAGGCATCCATGAGACGCAAATTTTCTCGGGGCTCCCATGTAGGTTCGGCGAAACCATTCCACCGCACTAAGACCGTTCGATAACCGTTAATGCGCTCAGCTCGAAGAATTTGGTCGACTGCCCATAATCCTTGCTCGCCCTCCAATAATGGGGGAGGCGGTGTGTCGTCTAACTTTTGTGAGGGTAATAGATCGTTAGGGTCGAGATTTAGAAGATCAACATAGAAACGGTTATAAATACCTGAGGGAACATCAAGTTGGTAAACGTCTGGGGCAATTCTGCTTGTACTCGGTATTTGCCCTGTGTCCAAGATAATTTTTTTTTGAGTTGTGGGGTGTCCACGTTCTTCAGATTTAACCACACGGCGTCACCTGGCTTAAAATGTTCAGCTGGCCTTCTATGACGATTAGCAGATTTTTCCATAATTTGTTGAGCCGTTTTCATTGCTGCTTGGGCAATTTCTTGTCCGATATTTATTCTTTTAACAAACGTTTCAGCTTGTGCTAGTGGAGATTTAGTTGAGCGCGTTGTTGACGGGGTTTGTTGAATTGGATCCGCATTATATCCATGAGTTGCAAAAAACGGACTGGTTCCGATAATGGTCGATTCTCTATTATTCAAAGCTGACATAGCAGTAGGCAATAATTTTGGCCAATCAGTTTGTGAGTAACCGAGAAAAGCACGGAGATATTTCAGAACTTCTTGATTCATTCGTTCTGTGCTACCGTCAGTTTGTGGGTGATAGGCAGTGGAGCGTCGTTGTTTGATACCGGTAAGTTTACATAAATTAGACCAGAAGTGACCAACCCAGTTTGATCCTCTATCTGAAGTTATATATTTAGGAAACCCATGGAAACGGTAGTGACAGTTTAGGAAACGCTCTGCGCAGGCTCCAGCTGCAACTGAGTTCATGGCTTCCACTGTGCAACTTTTGAGCAGGTGGTCTGTGATAACCATGAGATATTTTGGGTCATCGTCCTTAAGCGCTGGTAAATCTGTCATGAAATCAATTGAGAGCTCACTATGGAAGCGTTCCGGAATAGGTAGTGGTCGGAGCAAGCCTTGAGGACTTTGACGCCATGGTTTGGATCGGCTACAAACTGCACAGTTTCGTGTGAATTTTCGTACATCGAGGTACTGCTGTGGCCAATAGTACGAACGAGAGACAATGTTGAGGGTTCCATCCCTTCCTGGATGTCCCGTTATGTATGGGTCATGTGAGCTTTGGATAATTTCCGTTCGTAGCGGTTCCTAATTCGGTACCCATAGAGCATCTCGTCGCATTAAAGCACCCCTTTCGTCTAGGCTATAGTCTGAAATTTGTACGGGAAGCTTGAGTTCTGTCGGCAAAACGGACTGACCTGTGACGACTGCTGTGTAAATATTTTTATATTAGGGTTCCTTATCTAATGCCTCATCCTAGAGAGAAATGATATCTTTGTCTTCGAAGAGCACGGTGTCTCGCGGAACTGTGATAAGCTATCTTCTTTGTCGACAACACTAATATCTGACAAGACAGCGTTTGACAGGGAATTGAGAACAAATTGATTAGCAGGTGAGCTGGTTAGACCATATTCTTTTAGCAACTGAACTTTACGTCCCTGTAGCCTTTCATCAGAATAATTGCATGGTATATCTTGAGCACGACGGGATAGCGAGTCTGGCTTTCCAGACAAGGAACCTGCACGAAAACCTAATTTAAAATTACACCGCGCCAGGGTCTCTGCTCATCGAATTTGGCGCTCACTGAGCTGTTGGGATTTTGAAAAATAACGGAGATTTTGGTGGTCAGAAATAACCGTGAAAGGCTTGTCAACGCTACGTAGCTCACCATCAAGGTGGCGCATTGTAGCTACGATAGCTAAAAGTTCCTTATCGTGAAGATCGTAATTTACTTCTGCTGGGTTGAGCTTTCTTGAAAAGTATCCAATAGGTCCGAGGCGATTTTTTTCATCGACTTGGGATACAACTGCACCTGTAGCGTAGCCAGAACCGTCCGCTTCTAATACGGTTTCTCTGTCCGGAGAAAAGAGTGCTAGCAGTGGTGCTGAGGCAAGCATTTTTTTCAATCGATTAAATGATTTTTGTTGAGTAGTTTCCCATATCCAACGAGCTTGCTTTGAAGTGAGGTTGATTAGTGGTTGTGCGATTGCCGAAAATTTTGGAATAAATTCCCTATAGAAATTCGCAAACCCTGAGAAAGATCGAATTTCCGTTGTATTTTTGGGTTCATCCCAGTTCTTGATTGCCTCCACTTTGGATGGGTCGACGGTGACGCCTTCACCGGCTTTTATAATGAAGCCTAAATACTTCACTTCTGTTTTCCCGAAAGCACACTTATTTAGGTCCAAGCGTAAGCCAGCTTTTTCCAATCGATGAATAACTTCTTGTACTTTATTATAATGATCATCTATACTACCCTCTGAATAGATGATGACATCGTCCATATAAGCTAAACAAAATTCATCCAGTAGGTCCTGGAGCACGGCATTTATGTAGCGTTGAAAAGTTGCTGGTCCGCCACAAAGTCCAAATGGCATTACCAGCCATTCGTATTGTCCATTTCTAGTACGAAAAGCCGTTTTCCCTTCATCGTCCGGTCGAATACGTAGGCGGTGAAATGCAGTGCATATGTCAAGTTTAGTGAGCCAGCGGACCTTGGAAAGTTGCCGAAGAGTTTCTTTGATCAATGGTAGTGGATACCTATCTCGTTTAGTGATGGCGTTAAGTCCGCAATAATCAACGAAAAAAACGTAGTCCACCACCTGGTTTCTTTGCGAAGAGCACTGGAGCGTTGGCAGGGGAATTTCTTGCTTGAATCCAACCCTTGTTTAAGTAGTCTGTAATTGTCTTTCGGGGGACTAAAAGCTCATCTCGTAACATTCCGTATAGAGGACCAGACGGTGGTTGCTTGACCTTGCCTTCGTTGTCTTGTTCAAGATTAATTACGTGGTCCCATCCAGGTCGAGACTGGGGTAATACACCGTCTTCATCAGCTAGAAAATTTCTGGCCAGGTGCTGAAGCTGCACAGGGAGCTGCGTTACTATTTCTTCGAAGGATTTCTTGATGCATGATTTGTCTAGTTTATCTAGGGCTTTATTTATTTCGGCAATGGAAACAGAGAATACGTGAAGTGGTTGGTTTCTTTTATGACCGCAGCGGATTTCTGCCGCAAAAATTGTAGCCAGAACGCCTTTAGCCCGACGAATTTCCTGTGCACGGGGGAATATATGGCCTGCATCCATCCATCTGGATTCTAGAATTTTGACAGCTATTAAGCCACTGCCAATAGTAAGGCACTTGTCACGAGCAGTATAGATAACTTCGTTGCGTTCAGCCCAGCCTTTCCACGGAATGATACTGTACTGAAAATCCGGTATAATATATCCAAAAACACGCTCGGCATAACCATCTATGTCGAGTGTTGCACAGGTCATTTCTGTTATTACAAATTACTGTCCATTTTTTGCAAGTTTAAGAAACTTGGCAGTTATTGGAATGCGTGGTAAGTGTGTTTTGTTGGCAAAATTTTGGTCGAAGACCACATAAGGGAGACATCCAGTATCGAAGAGAGCAGTAGAAAATGAAGACGAGTTAACAAGCACATCTATAAGAAATGGATTACTGTTAAAACGTTTTGTAGCATCATTTATTTCACTAGCTAAAGGGATATCATCAAAATATTCACCAAACACGCCCTTCTTCCACCGAGTACGACTTTGCACAGGGGACATCAGTTTTCCGAAAATTGGCTAATTTGCTCTTCAGTAGAAATGGAAGCTAAATTAGATGCTGGCTCTGGCCGGAACCCTTTAAATTTGCATTCCCTGAAACGATGAGATGGCGAAGTATTGCAACGAATGCAACGACCAGCTTTGAGACGTTGATTTCGTATAGCTTGAGAGCACCAAGGTGCTAGTGGTCGCCTGTCGAATGATCCTGATTTTTCTTCCGACGGTTTTCTTTGGTTGGTCATTACAGCCATAACAGAAGCAAAAATTGAAGATGTCCCTGTCCCACTCAACTTCACGTCACCGTCCTGATCGACTGTTGAGGAAGTTATCGTCGGGGGAGTAGTCAAAGGCTGGGAAAACTGCGGTAATTGCTGCTGATTGAGACGTTCTTGGATGTGGGGATGCAGATCACCAACGGCGTCACTAGAGTAAAATTCTACTCTTTCCGATGTAATTTTGGTCTGGAATTCCGGTAGAGACTTTAATTGATGGCTAGCTCCAAGAGTTTATCCACGTATTTGTCGTACTTTATTTTCGAGATGCCTGCTTGGTTTGCTACAGCTTTGCGGAGATATGGAGCTAAAGCTTTTGACAGAGTGTGGATTCGAGATGCCCCTGTAGGTGTTAGATCGCCAGAATTGCTCACATACCCTTCTTTTTTTTTTCGTCCATTTACATCCTGTCTAAGTCTAAGACTATTGTAGGATGTGCACTTCTTCCAAAGTGCTTGCTCTAAATACATCCATCCCCATTGGATGTGCTCTATTTTAACGTTCATATTAATTTGTAAGGAACCCTTGAGCGCTCTCAGGCTCTATACATACCCTTCAAATATGTGCAGAAATTTAGCAAAAGGTTCGGCGGGGCCCTGGGTCACGGCGTACAGAAGACGTTCGTTCTGGGCCTCGTAGTCTCTGTCCACAAAATGTTTGTCGAACTCGTTAAGAGGTAGAGATGCCTAGAACTCTTGAGATTTCGAGAGCTTGGTAAAGTAAGGTCCTATGCGATCGCGATGTTCAACAGGGGTTGCCTGCATCAAAGCTAGACAGGCACCCGCTCGCCTCCAAAACCGTTAACAATGGCCTTGTCTTTTATAGCTATTCGCCACATTGTAGAGCATAAGGAATAATGGTCTGGTGAGCCATCCCAAGGTGTGAATTTGTGTTTGTCAGGATTGCCTTTCTTGTATAATGTAGATATGGAGATAGCCGGTTCATAGTGTTCTATGATTCTGGTCTGGCCTTTTGGCCGAGTAGTAACACATCTATCTCTTGTATTATGTAGGACGGCCCCTACTAGCCTGTCAACCACCCTGTCCACCCCCCCGCTGTCTACGTGCGACTATGACAGCGTTTAACGGTATTGCTCATGGTAAGTTCTTTAGTTTGAACCTATCTTTTTCTAGCGATTTTGATAGTTTGGACATCTATGGTCCTATTTAGAGGGCAGGTTCAAATAACTAAGTGCCAGAGATGAATTGCTCGTAGATATGAAGCGTGCGGACTACGTTTTTGAAAATCGGAAGGTTATGGCTCACTGACTTGCGAGACGTCGCTGAACAGGAGCAGGTTAGAGAGAGATTAAAATCAATGTGAAGGGAAACAGTCAGGATAAACGCTGACTGATGCTAAAACAATAATATGATTTTAATCCATGAGAAGAGATATCTAAGCCATGATGAAGAAACGAGTTTATTAACACAAAAAGGCGTTGCCCCGGAGATGCTAGGACGATTACCCAACCGCATGGTCATGTGACAACATTACTATAACATTGGGCTCATCTAGATACGGCTCAGAAATCTGTTGCATCAAAATACGGGCGTCGAGAGGTGATGATCGAGTGGGAGTTTCTTCAGTCGGAAGGTGAGTAATTTGAATCACTCTCGAGTAGCCCGGTGATGAAGCTATTCATTCCTATCTTGTCAACAAATTTCGAATGTGCCGTACAAAAAGAAAGGTTAATACTTTTAGTCATGGGCGGATCTGCATGTTGCTTTCAGAGCTTAGATCAGAATACAATAGGGTCACCTTAGACTGCTTGGAAGGGTAATGGTCGGCATTTATATCGAGCTTCAGCATGAAAAGACCCCTGCCAAGTTGGAAAATCTTTTTTCTGACCTGAATATAATTCAATTTCTCATTTGTTCCGCTGAGCCAGGGATGAGTGATCGGCTGCATGAGTCCAGTAATTCAACCTGACGCTCGAGAACTAACTCATTCGGGGCTACGGCGTTCTGCTTTCCTTTGCTACTCGGTTCGATATTTCGCTCTTTCCCAGACTTTTGCAACCCATCCTTCGTAATTTTCCACTGATAAGAGCTTGACACCAAGTAATGCTTGTCTCACATCCTGGTATTATTTGATACTCTGGGAGCACCAAATTGGAGGAGTGAATTTTCTCTAGATTCTTTGATGTCTCACGGCGGGTGAGCTAGCTGATCAACTTGTTCAGAGGGTGGGACTGTTTTACACCAGCGAGAAAGTCCGGTCTTGGCAAGAAATGGGTTTAATGCCTGGCTACGCAAGTATAGAGGATGACGAGAGTCAAGCTTTCTCGTCCGCACTGCAGCCCTCCGCGCGATGTTGTCAAGCTCAATTTGGGCTGGGAAGAAGCCCGTCTCTCTCAGTAAGGCAGTTGAAGGAGTGGTGCGGAACACTGGGAGAATGGCTCTTGCGCACGCTCTATGTACTTTATCTAGAGCCTCTAGGTGGAAGCCAACTCTACTGCTTACTACTTTCCCTCCATTGACCCTGCTCTTGCCGGGCCACCAGGTCTCAGCTCCGAAATGTGCAACTGGTAATACACAAGCAGCAACCATTTGTTTTGAGAGTTTAGGTGAGACTCCCTGGATTGTGTTTCCTATACACCAGGGAGCATTGGTAATCTTGAGTGCTTTAGCAGCCTGGATTTTAACGTAAATGTTTAAATGTAAGTTTTTTGTCGAAGTAGACTCCTAGCCATTCTAGGTAAGGCTTTTGAGTGTCCTCCACAATAGTAAACTCATTTGTATGTACATGGGGGCTGAGATATTTGTCTCTATTCCTCCGAGAGAAGTGAAGTAGCTTGGATTTACCAGGGTCAAAAGTTACGCCTTTAGTGAGTGCTATCCTTACTTTTTCGGTGTTTTCGTGCAGGGAGGAGGATGTTGCTAAGATAGCAAAGTTGTCAGCATAGCCGAAAGCTTTCTGAAAGCCGTTCAACCTGAAAAGAGGTGAAATCTATAGCATGAAGAGTATCGGAGATATTGGGGAGCCCTGAGGGAGTCCACAGTAGATTGGCCTCGGTTCACCGATTATCTCATCTAGACGGATACAAACTTCGCGCTCAGTTGCAAATGATCCGACCCAGTTGCAAAGTTGCAAAGGCCAGCCTTGCTCTCTTAAGCGCCGAACAAGTCCACCAGGCAACACCGCATCAAAGGCTCCTTTGATGTCCAGTGTAGCAATTAAAGCAGTCTCTCCTCTAGCTAGGGCGATTTTAATATCATGGGCCAGGCAAGTTGTTAGATGATTTATGCCACTTTGCTATGCTAAAGACGTCTTTTGGGCTTGCAGTTTCTTCCATGATTTTTCGGTAGAAAGCTATTTTCGCCGTTTTAATGACTTTACGAGAGACTTTTTTGTCTTCAAAGGTTGCATTACTTCTTCTTGGCTGCTTCACAACCTGATTCCACCATAATTATCCCCTGTTATGAGAGAAAGATCTTTTTGCTGATTCAGAAAAGCAGCTACTTATGTAAGATTTGAATAATTTTCTCCGCTCTAAAATCAAGGCTTGCACGAGATTTATCTGTAAAACAGAGTATTGAATCTAAATGAGTATGTAGTAGAGAAAATAATGTTTCTTCATGAATGGTTGCAACCCTCAACTTTGGTGTTGGGGGTTTTCTTCGAATTTGGTGGGGAAATAGTATTCAGAAATATACGTTCCGACAGACCGGGTTGCTTTTTCTGGAACACTATCTATGGTCTACACTCCCATCACTCTACAGTGCGCGGCTTTTAATCGAAGTCTAGCTGCCGCTGCTGCCTCTCTAATTTCAACCATCTAAGCTTCTGAGCTTTACCTGGTAAGGTGTTGTATTTTCTGGGCCTGGTTATGCGTTCTAATGAGCCGGCTGGATGAGGGCCATGACAGTCAGCACACTTAGGAGGGCATAGGTGATCTCTGGTGGGGTCGCAGGAGGTATGTCCGCTCTCTGTGTTGAGTGAAGCCGCAGAGTCTACAGCGAGGAATTCTAGCACAGGCTCTCTTATTGTGCCAACCAAAGCACCTACCGCATTGCGGGGTGCGTAGTCTCTGTGGAAGAATTTTAACCGGGACCTGAACGCAAAATAGTGGCAGGATTTTGGATAGAGTTGGGCCTTTGGGATATAGTATGACCCAGCTTTTGGTAGGAGAGTATTCAGAGTCGTAATGTCTTCGAGACTCGAGAATTTTTTACAAGGCAACGTTTGTGAGATGAAAGAGGGCGCCCGACACGACCCCAGAAGTGATCTCTGTTGTCGTCATTGAGGTCCCATTGAAGCCTTGGTATGAGCGAGGAACACCAGAGAGCCAGTAGGCAGTGTGCGATGTCGGCTTTTCTATCTTGCATGAGCCTGGAGTGGATAAGAAAGTTTCCATTTCTCCCATTCGAGCAAATAGAGTCTCTTGGGCAGTATTTGAGATTGGGTAGATTGCAAAGCTCGTTTTCATATCATTGGCCTCATTCAAGAGCCATACTTGTTCAAGACATTGCTAACCAATATATTCCCTGGTATGGAAGATATTGCCGACCTTCTGCTCACCTCGTGCCATAATATTCCTGTCGGTAAACGCTGGGCTCAAGCATCTGTAATTGCATAAATTGCCGTGAAATCTAAGCTCAGCTGGTCTTAACAATGCTCAAAGGTATTCGGGATGGGGCTTGAAGGTCGTAAAGCATTGATTCAAGTTACCTTACAATGTAACGGAGAGATGCGCAATGCTGTGAGAAAATAGGTCACCGTGTACGAAATTACGATAAATATGTATGGGGTACTATTGAATTATCTTCTAGACAGATTGAATTATTTTTATACACACTGACCATCGATTGGGGGCCAAAATATGTTGTTTGCTCGACAAGAATCTTTGCCGACATTGGTCGACGATTGGCGCCCAAAGGGTAAAAAAGCGCGACTACCACCAAAAGTCACATATTTCAGATAGATATTACACCTGTGTAAACAAACACCTTTGAATTAACCGAAATTCTCACATCAGGTGGGTAAGTACGGTTAGATTTGTTCGAACCTAAAAATCCGGGGACTTTTGTTTAAATCGTGTTAAATTGCGAGGTGAGGTTAGCAGTTGGGCAAAAATCCTCCGGCTGGGTGATAAAGCACGTAGGATGTGGTTGGATGTACATGTATTTGGTCTTTTTACTTTGGCGAGCGAAGAATCATAAAAACACAATGAAAAGATCTGTGGGTCCTACACACAACTAGCTCTTCTATAGCGCACCGGATTCGATTAAAGCTTCACGTTCATCCACACTGACCCTACGTCAGACATCTACCTCTTATCATTCTAAAATAATCGCGATATACCTTTTACTTCGACGCTTTCAACTGTTAACCGTTCAAATCCAGCTCTGATTTTGAGCACTCAAATCAAAATGATGCACGATGACATGGATATCGATGTGAACATTTCCTCTCGGTCGCCAATTGCTTCGAAGAAACCCCCAATGATGACC
>JAKRRZ010000312.1:0-24013 GCA_022627015.2 Podosphaera aphanis
TATATGCAATGTCTAACGGTGTCGATGTCACTGTTGCTATCAATACGACGATTTGCAAGATTGTGGCGCAGCTTGGTGTACCTTCAATCCCGGTTGTTGTCTGTACGGATTCCTTCTCGTTATATGATTGTCTGGTCAAGCTCGGCTCAACGAAAGAAAAGAGACTCATGATTGATATCATGGCCCTTCGCCAGGCGTACGAAAATCACGAAATTTCTGATATTCGATGGATTCACGGTGCGGACAACCCGGCTGATGCGATGACTAAATCAAACCCAAACTGTGCGTTAGAAACACTAATCAACGATAACAAACTTACGATGCGAGTTCAAGGGTGGGTTAAAAGGAGTTTGGAGACTTAGAGGATATAATTTTCTTTTGGCTGCTCGGTATTGATCTGATGACTTAACCCACAAAAGAAGAGATTGCCAGTGTCGGAACGATTAATTCGGTTGAGTCTATTTTGGGTTTGGAGTTGGTGGTCCCTGCATGATGTATAACTATCTTCTTTGTAATTCCTTTTTATCGGCCAAACTATTATCCGAGGATAGATACCAACTTCGTAGCTATAGTTTAGGGATGAGATATACATAATCAATCAAACCCAATTGAACAATTGTTCTCATTACGTACTGCAGTACTCTCATCACTTCAAGTGAACCTATTGGCTTGTAGTGTATGACCTTTGTCATACCAACAGCCAAGGAAGAGGAGATGCTACCTAGTATCACTGAGAAGCAGGCTCTGGAGGCTTTGAATAATCTCCGCCTCTATGAAGAGCAGCGAGGAGATAACTGTTTAATTACACATTTGGATGATCGTGAAGAAGTTTACAAACGCAGGATACGGGATAGTAAGCAGCTAAGGCCAATCACAGATTGATTCACGTGATAAAATCTGTAACTCTGTAACCTAATAAACTTGCTAACCCGATAGACTTTTTTTCATTACGCATTATAGCGTTAACCAGTTTTTACTGTACTGCCTTCACTTTCGTCGCCAAGAAATCTCTCACCTTAAATTGATATTTAGGTTTTGAGCTTATCCTAATATGGCCTGGCTTAGAAAAGATCAATAGAGCAAACTGCCATATTGGTATATTATTCGGCAACTAGAAAGCCTGCAAAGACATACTGCATTCAATTACCCCTGAGCCCCTGTACTACACCGTATCGAAGATTCGTGCCTAATCGTTGATCTATTGAAGGAAAGTTCGGCCCAAGATGTTAGTATCGGCGAATTCGTTAGTACTACTGTGAATGGTCAATCGTATATATTTTCTCTATCCTTATAATTTTCTACATTACATCATAAATAGAATTTCGTCAATCATGTGTATCGTCATTCGGCCACTACGGGTATCAAAGCTCCGATCCCTATGGCTTTAAATCCAAACACGAACCAAATGAATCTATTTGAAGACTTTTCCATCAGCCCATTGGTACTCTTTCCCATCGACAGTGATGGGTTTTTCCCATGTCCACTGATCATCGACGAACTGTTTATCACTTTCGGAAGAAGGGTCTAGCTTGGTGAATTCATAGCTCTCAAAATCTGGGGCAACATCAAAGGCGGGTTGAGCGTCCTGACCTCGAATTAAGAAGGCGCCCTGAATGACAGAGTCATCTTTCACGCCATAAACAGAGGCTGCCCCGAATATGAACTTTCGAGACGCTTCAAGGCGAGCGAAGAATCCGCCGATCAGATTGGAGCTCATGAAAACTTGAGTCAATTCATTATTGTACTTATAGTCAATCTTCCATAGGGAGTACTCGTCAGCCTTGAAGTTCTCCCAAAACCACTTGAGGGCGTCGGGAGTTTCGCTGTTGGAGTACTGTCGCTTCCACTCATCAAGAGCTAATGTTGGCTTAGGTAAAGCTTCGAGTGGATGCTTTGGCTTTGGAGCCGCAGGTGCCTCTTCTTCCTCTTCCTCCTCCTTCGGTTTGGGAGTAGGTGTGGCTTTTGGTGCAGTCTCTTTCTTAGGAGCACTTTCTTTCTTTGGGGGCTGATATTTGATGGCCTCATCTACCATCTTTATTTCACCTGCGACGGTAGAGAATACGGGTTGATTGTATACTGTTTCGTACCACCTGGTTGTGTTAGGGTTAGCAGATCGCCATTCTTTGTCAAATATGGTTGCGAAAGAAAATGAGATAATCCCGGCGGCGAAGTAGTCCGCGAGAGTTATTCTCTCTCCGACTAGGTATGTGTTATCACGTAAATGACTCTCGACAACATCAACGACCTTTTCTGATGATTTCACTGATTCCTCGAGAGTCTTCTTGTTGTATGGGGTTCTACCGATAAGCATCAAGATCGGTGAGGTGAGGGGGGCGATAAAGTCAGTGTTGAAGAAGGACATCCACTTTAAGATAAGTGCATAACTATAGATATGTTAGGACTGTTACGTATATGGTCAGAAGTTACTTACTCTTGTTTGGTTTTGCCAAGGAGAGTTGTCTTTTCATTCTGGGATGTTACTATATTAGTTAGCTTTGTTCTGTAAGATCTTTACAAAATAACTGGGTTCGAATGCGCTCAGAGTCTAATTATTAAAGTCGACATAATTGTTAAGACAGGGATAACTGTTGACTTTTTTTTCATCGTAGCGAGTTGTGTTAAATTTTACTTTAAAATGTGGGGACACTTACTGTATACTGAGATGGCTATGGTCTCAGTTAGGACGAACCCATCAGCACCGACAAACGTTGGAACTTTTCCAAGTTTGTTGAGCTTGCGGTATTCTTCAGTTGCGCAGCCATATTCAGTTTCAACAAACTCTAATTCGATGTTGTTTGCTTTGGCAACTGCGAGGATTGGAATAGCGCGAGGGTTTCCCTGAAAGAGTGAGGATTTGCACCTAGAGATCTAGACTGAAGAATGCTGTCGGATGGATGCTTTCTTACTGTTTTTGCGTAAAGCTTTCCGAAAGCCATTGTATTGTTACAGGTGTCTTTATTTCAGAACAAATTGTTGTTGAAGGATTATGTTAGATGTGGAGAGAGGGAGAGAAAAATTCTCTTTATGTACTAAAGGTGGGGGCACACTAGTCTATATTCAGCCTAAGGTTTACATGTACGTCAACCCTAATCTTGATCAGCTTTCGGTGAAGACCAGATAACACCAGATGCTAACATCATGAGAACGTTGATCTATAGAGTCAACCTAAAAGAAGCACTGCAATATTCCAGGTCATCTCGAATCCGATGCTCGATCCATGTCCCGAGGCATCACCCTCGAATAACATCAATTCGGCAGCTTACGACATCAAGCAAATTATGGGAAAATATAGTATCGTCTGCCTTCAACCCAGGGCAGAATAATGATAGAGGCATTGTATATGACGAATCCATAAGTGTAGAAGACACTTCGCGAGACGATTTGCCCTACGCCAGAATTGTCCCAGAATCAAGGTCGTATTTTACCATACAACCTACATTTACCGACAGTCTCGTTGCCCTAGATCAAATTCTTGAAAACTATAAAAACCTACCAGTCTGCGATCCAAGTGATGTCCCAAAGGTGGCCTGGATTTCTGGGCGGGATTATAAGAACTTAATTGGTGAAAGCGTAAGGACCAGTCGATACCAGCATATGCTACGTGTCTTAAAACGTCTTAATCAAATACATCCAGCTGTGATGCCGGCAGAAGTTGAACAAGCAATGAAACCGTTTAAACGGGATGTAGTTCCAGAGACGTCCTCGACTAAAATTTCCGCTATCGACGAATCAGGGAGATCACTGGGCGTTGGAAAAAGAAAAACATCAATAGGTAAAGCCTGGCTCATTGAAGGTACTGGAGAGGTTTTCGTAAACGGTAAAACCTTACCGGAGGCGTTCGGAAGAGTACACGATAGAGAGACTGTTATCTGGCCATTGAAAGTGACTCAGAGGATAAATAAATATAATCTGTGGTGTCGCGTTGAAGGTGGAGGAACTACAGGACAGGCAGAAGCATTGACATTGGCAGTAGCAAAAGCTCTTCTCAGTCATGAGCCTGCATTGAAGCCTGCCCTAAGACGGGGTAAGTGAAACCATAATTACTTAAAATTCTTAACTAAAACTTTGATAGCCGGATGTGTGACTCGTGATCCAAGAAAAGTAGAAAGGAAGAAGCCGGGACATCTAAAAGCAAGAAAAATGCCTGCTTGGGTCAAGAGATGAAAAAACCATAAAATTTGTTCAAATTTTCAAACTATCCTATTACTCACTACCAGGTTTCCTCGTCATATAAAGCAATAACCACAAAGCAACGTGAACTTCATCTTCTGACTTGAAAAAACTATGCCAAATCTTTAACTTTGATCAAACTTACCACATTTTAGGCCCTAATATTCTTTCCTCTTTTGCTACTATATGTACATACATTATTACTTGCATTACCTAAGGTCATAAAAGGAAAATTTTCAGGGGTTAGAAATTTTGTGGTTTCAAATAAGGTTCTAGAAGTTCTGGATGGAGCTAGAGTAATGTTACCATCAATCCTTCGAGGTTCACAACACATGATGTTGATCAAGGAACTGAGATTCCACAGGCAGACATATAGGAATAATAGGCTTCATGCTGACAACTAAACAGCTTTTATAAACTTACTACCCATCGGGTGGGCTAAGATAGACCTGATAATCCCGAGCAATATCTGCAGCACTGCTTCACATAGGGAAACTCCTAAATATCACCATTATTTCAGCACCAAATTTCTCCTAACATAATCAACGAATTAAAAAGAAAAAAAGAAAATCCAACCCGCAGGGTGTAACACCTGAAAAGAAGAATAGCTGAAAGCAGTCTATGCCCTTCTGAATCCCGCTCGGGCTATGAAGATGTCGCAGGCTATCAACGACATTAGAATCACAAGATTATTTGGAGACCTCGCGAGTAGAGATAAGTAGATTTTAGGACAACTATTTGGTCAAGTATAGGCTCCTAGAGAGAGTGAAGACTGGCGAGTCGAGACCATGAAGCACCGTCAACAAATCTAGCGCCATCAGAATACGGATGGGAAATCCTGTCGTATTATTTTGGTTCCAAGGAACAGGATATACACCTTCAGGATGTCAATGGCTGCGGACGGTTCGGAAAGGCAATTGATCGGGGCAGAGCCATCAAAGGCGGGACGGATTCTCGAATAGGAAAAAAATCCCAAGGATGGCTTAGGCGCCTTAGGAGAAGGTGACAGAAATTTATTTAGAGGCGGTGAAATTAAACATAGGGATAATCCTTAACGCCTTCGTAGATACTCCAAAACTTGATTATGACAGTTATTTTTTGGCGATTTTATTACGTTAAGTATTGCAAAAGGAGCCTGAGGGTCTGATATTTACGAGATAACGTGCCTAAATCCTATCACAGTGGTTGCCGGAGTTTAAAGAAGTCTGTGCGAAACGATTCGAGCGTAGACCCTTTAATTAGGCTTGGCGCCCTGAATGACAACCACCTCTCCCTTGCACAACTTCTTGTAGCCGCTGCCTCGAGTGAGTTGACGACCGGCGACCGTCAGCATGGACACATCTCGGAAATCGACATTACCGTTTATGACTAAGACGTGGTGGGATCCTCTCGATAGGCCCTCGCTTTATCCAAACCTGATTCTTACAACCACGGTGGCGTCTCTGATCATTCTCGTGTATCTTTATACGCGTTTGGCTGCGCGAGCCCACCAGACAGCCTCCTCCACACCTTACCCCATCCCTGTACTGCGCCATACGCTCTCTCTGTATGCTACCCAGAGAAATCTCTACATGCGTCAGCTAACTCTGTTATTTGCTTGTGGAACCCATACAACTTTTTGCGCCAGGCAAGGTGTGTTTAAGATCACGTGAGATTCGACATGCGGAGTGGGAATTAATTTCCAGTAGGGAGAGAAGTGTGGATGGAATCTTCACACTGCAGCTCGGCGCCAGATCCCTCCTCGTAGCTGCCAATCTAGAGCTTGCAGAACAAATTTTGAATCACGATGCTTCAGCTCTCTCTCCGCAGACTGCTGACTGGACTCTTTTACAAAAAGTAAGCAGAGGTCATCAACAGAAGATGCAGCGCTAGATATCTAATGATACAAGTGCTTTGGGATTCCTAGCCGTAGTAGAGAGAAGTATCTAGCTAATGACAAGGTAATGAAGCGTCACGACGGATCCAGGTTCATCTTGGTTAAACAGTACTGTAGGAAATCCGTCGGCAATACGAGTACCTGATCAAAGAGGAGCATGTAAGTACCTTACTCAAAAGGGTATCCCGCACTCTGGAATGCAACATCGCTCAAATGATAACTTTTCTCGATACCGAGATTGATCTTCAACCATGGGAACGCTGGGCGACCACGAAGTATATTTCGACGACTGAGTCAGAAGTATCGCTCATGCCCCTGATGTACATGATGATGGGGTTTGCCTCCATTCCTGCTGTATTTGGATCAGCATTGCTCGAAAAGAACCCGGAGCTGATTCAAAACGTCTTTGAGATGAACAAGGGCATGGGCTTTTTTTTAATCGGGTTACCGGCATGGCTCCCATGGTCTGGTGTTATGAAGGCTCACATAGCAAGACACGGGTTGTGGGAGTGCTTAGATGAATATCAACAAGCGCTTGATAATAAAGCTGATGAAATTCCTAACGATCCATCTTGGGGCAACTTAGATGACATAAGTGACTTTATACTCGCCCGGCACAAAATATTTAAAAGCAGGCAATTATTCATTCGTACAATGTAGTGCACACTAACCTTTTTCGTTTAGAAAAGAAATTTGAAATCAGAGAACGAAGTGACCTAAGCGTAGGCTCCCTACCATGTTTAAAGAGCGATAAATTAACTGGAATAGATTCTATTGGCATTAATAGTCAATGCGAATTTGGTTGCGTTTTGGTTAATTTTATATATTCACTCTATTCCAGGATTAATTGAACGTATCAGGAAAGAAATAGCTCCGTATGCTATCGTATCCCAAGGGATCACCATTGGTAAGATTTCAGAAGCTCCAAAACTATCTCTTCTCCCCCAAAATTTGTCCCAAGATTGTCCATTATTAAAGGCGTGCTACTTTGAAGCTTTACGACTTACAGATCAGGCTTGGTCATTACGGGCAGCAGATCGAGATATTCAGGTTCCAAGAAACAACTTCACCAATCACGCATCATTTAACTTGACGAAAGGCGAGTACGTTGCTATCCCGCACGGTCTGCATATGCAAGACCCGAAGTGCTTCGAAAATCCTGAAATTTTTGATCCTGGGCGTTTTCTTCTCAAGAATGGAAATTTGTCGGCCGAAATCAGCAAAATTCGGCCATACGGTGGTGGAGCAAGCATGTGTAAAGGACAGATCTTTGCCGAGAGAACATGTTTATCTCTAGTGGCTGGTGTAATAGCCTTTTGGGATCTTGAATCTGCTGATAAAGAGTCAGGGTGGAGAGTACCAGAACGACAAAACTCGTTCGCTATTTCTATACCAGCTCATGATATCAGAGTAAGAATAAAGCGTCGACGCTTTGAATGGGAATAAACTTTTTTGATGGGAATGGTATCGAGTAATTACCGAGTGTTCTAATCTCACTCAATTAATTGGAAGTGATGAGGCAGATAAAGTCATAAAAATTATGTTCAGGGCGATTTGAAGGTTCAAAATGCAGTTTTTTACCATGCGGATAGAACCAGGGATTGGTAAGATAGACTGCAACTGAAGTTAATCAACATGATGTATGTCATTATTGTAACGGGAAGCTCGGGTTCTTGAAGGGTAAAAAAATTAGTCATCCATTCATCACTTGCACTCTTAGATTATAGAATGATAACGACTTCTTCAGATAACAAATCAACAGAAATGTGCTTTCAATTCTGCAAAACTTCCGACCAAAAAGGTCAATTATTCATTGCAGGTAGGCTTGTACATTATTGTGGTGACATACTACATGTAGAAGTAAGTAATTATTATAGGGTTGGATAGCATGATTCTTCTCACCTTTCTCCGGTATCTTGTAGTAGCGGAGATGGCAAGAACATTGTTCTTAATGCTACTTGTCGCAAGATGATTGAGAACTGTGTGGTTTGGCATGGTTAGAACACTGTTGTCATCTTTAATAGGTGTTAAGACGTTTAATATTGGCTTCCCGAGGAAGCCAGGGAGAGTAGGCGGCGTAGGCAACTTCTCAACAGCAATCGCAGCATTTCGATATTCTACAGAGTCCTCTGGTTTGTCAAGATCAATAATGTACCGTGGGATTTGCGAAGTATATTTATCGGGGGAGAGAACTGGCCTAGACTTAATGGATTTAACTGCAGAATTTGTTTTTGCTCCAAAGCTTTGAGTATTTGCTTGAGTAGGCGGATGAGGTGAATGCCTGGGATCCCGAGAATGCGAATCTAGATTAGGTTGTGGTATATCGTCTGCACTGACTTCAATATAATTGACGAGATTGTTGCCAAAATCCACAGTAGTAGGAAGATCCGGGGAGCACTGTAGTATGGTATCTGTAATAAATCGAATATGATGGGTTCCAGGCCGAACATGAATAACAGCTCTAAAAACTCCAGGTTGTCCGTCACTATGATATCACAATCAGTGAGTGTGTACCGTCTATTACCATATCCAGCATCATCAATGAAAGAGATTCAAATTACATCTGCTTACACTGGATGAAGGCGATGCTTTTTGTCCCATTGGAAAATTGTGCCAGTCACATAAACCTTGTCTCCACCATGGCGCCATTCAAAGGTTATGGGAACAGTTGCCTTTGTTCTATCGACTTGTAGTTCTTCGGCATCTTCCTCATCGATTGTAGTATTACTAAGAGCTGAGGAGGCAAGTATTAATATTTCATTCTCGAGTTCTTTAGTGTCTAGAGGTGTTTCTATATCTACAGGGGCGATTGTTGGTGACCCAGGTGTGTGAATTTCTTCTTCGATTGGAAGTGGTAATCTTGGAGGACGTGTAAGGTAATACGAAATATCTTTGAAAGAAGAAGGGCCAGATAGCTCAATAGATGGAGAAAATGTTCTAGAGATATTATTTTCAGCATTTGTGGTGGGTGCCGGAACATCCACCGGCTTGCTGGGTTCGTCAACCACGGCAGCTAGCTTTAATTCTTCTTTCAGACTTGTCTGCGCATCTTTGCTGAGACTTGGAAGGACTGATCCTATCGCCGTCGATGGTTGATGATTTGGAACCGTGTGCGAGGAACTACGGACACGATGAGTGACAGTCGTAGCTCCACGGGCTGGGGCCGGAGCTGATTCTCCCGATGACCTCTGAGCGTGTATGAAATTTCTGGGGTCTTTCCTTGTTAATGAATTCCTTGATTGCTCGTAAGTTGAAGTGGAGGTCGGGGACTTCGAGTTTGCCGAAGGATTGTTTCCCATATTTACAGATCCGACTTAAGGTTATTTTTTGGCCTTTTTCCCGACAGACTTGATGCCGCTTACGGTCAATGGTTCTTTGCTTTAGTTCAGCTATTTGGAATCGTAGCGGCCGATTTTTTTATTGATAAGGATCAAGAATCTGTATCTCGGATGAATCTGTTGCGTGCTAACTTGTACATTGTAAGTAATTAATGTCTGCACAATCCATCAATCCCGTCAAGCCACTCTCAGATACCCCTGTGTCTCAGGTGACGTAGTTTGTTTATCGCTAACATTATTCTTTCCCTTCGAGATCAAGTCCATTCAAAATATATCTTTATACTCCTTTCTCGATGAATATCTATCTTGTTCCTCAAACATGGAAATTTACTCTATCTTGCGCATGCTTGTCAACTGTGTGACAAGACCTGTACTGACCATATTCAGATTAATAGTCTCTTTGATCTTAGGTGTTTTCTCTCCGTTTGTTTATCTAGGTCATTATGCTTTGAACAGTTTACTATTACCACTCCTGAAGGTTTTGGCACGGCTTGAGGTTCATAGATTTTTCTTCCGGATTAATTTGTACTGACTCTCCAAGCAGACTTTTTTTATATACTCGAGTGCTGCTATAAGTCTCGGTCTGATTACAGGCTGCATCCTATATTTCTCTTCGACTCTAATTAAATCGATTTTTGACCAGAAAACATCCGGACAATTGACATCAGGCAATTCAAAAGCCTCATTTCGTTCTACGCGAAAAAAGCGAACAATCAGAGGAGCTCAGCACACTTCGGCTGCAAAGGGTAGGGAAGAAAATTATGCGAGAAGTTGGGCGTCCAATAAGACCGAATATACAAACGTACAGAGTCTCTTTAGGGAGATAATATTAGAGGAAAAGTCCGATTTTGATTCATGAAAGAAAACAGCATCACAGTAATCACAGAACTCTCCATGATTTTTGAATCTGTGTTTTATTGTTGAGATTAATTTCTCCAACTAATATCTACCTCATCTGTACGGAAGCGTTGAGTACAGGTACTTTCTTCTAAAGGCGTTTTGAAGCCAGTCTTGTAAGCCAACAAGCCAGCATGAGCGATCATTATGCCATTATCAATGCAGAAGCGCTCATCAGTAGCGAAAACATTACCACCTCTATCACGTGCCATGAGTGCCATCATTTCTTGTAATCTCTCATTGCAACCAACACCCCCGACTATGAGTACTTGATCACTCCCGACGTGAGCCATTGCTCTCTCTGTGATTTCCACTAGCATAGCAAACACCGTTTCTTGCAAGCTAAAGCAGAGGTCTGCAGCAGTGATAAAATCTCTATCTGTAGGGTTTCGTTTCTCAGAGTCTGGTTTTAGTTCGCTCGCCAATATTTCAATGCTAGCCAAAATTCCAGAAAACGAACAATCCATTCCTTTTACAGTGTATGGTAAATCTACTAGAATTTTCCCTTTTTTCGCGAGTTGCTCGATATTGTAGCCCGGTGCAGGATCGTTACTGATTTCGAGAGTTCGTGCAAAGCGATCCAGACAATTCCCCACGGCGATATCCAATGCTTCGCCGAAAATACGATATCGTTGTTCTGCGTAAGCAATAACCTGAGTATTTCCTCCGCTGACATATAAAACGACTGGATTTTGACTACCAGTGATCTCTCGTCCCATTTCTATATGTCCAACGCAATGGTTTACCCCCACGAGATCCTTGTCCCATAGTAGTGCAAGGGTGCGAGCAGCAATTGCGACACTTTGTAAAGGTGCCCCCATTCCAGGACCCTTTGTATAGCAGATACAATCTAAATCATTTACACATAAGCCAGACTCTGCAAGAGCCTGCTTCACCAGTTTAACGACCCATGATCTGTGGTGCTTTGCTGTATCTTTCGGTAGAAATCCCTCACCTGGAGGAGAAATAAAGGTATGACGAATATTCGAAATGACCTGAGCTGGTTTGTCGTTTCCTGGGTGAAAAATAATCCCGACACCTAGCTTGTTAGCGCTACCTTCGAGACCGAGTGCAATCATCTTTGTTTATTCGATCGCGCAAAGGAGGGTTGGATAATTGACGAGTGCGGGGCCTTAACCATCTACCCACCCATGCACTTACTTGATAAGACATCTATCGCTGCGCCCAGTTCGCTTATTCCATATGTTCAGCCTCTCTAGAGTAATATTGACTTTTCTTAACAAGAGGATTAAGAGAATTTGTTAATATTCTTCAATTCCACTCATGATGGACTATGAAATGAAAACACAGGAATTCTTAGCTTGGCTACCAGGAATAGGAATTCGTATTAGTTCCGGAGTGAAAATCCAAGACTTTCGTCCCATTCGAGGGAGAGGACTCGGTATGTGAAAGACTCCTTCTGCTTCACACAAATTATGACGTCTACTTTCTACGAAACTTTATTACTATAGAGTTCATCTTTCTGATATTCGTGCGTTGCTAACTCAATTCTCAGTGGCTCAAAGAGATTTTAAAGAGGATGAAATCTTATTAAGTATTCCGCGATCCGCGTTGTTAAACATAAGTACAGCTGGAAGATTTTTAGACCCCTCAGTTAAAGAGTCTATTCAAAGTATGCCAGAATGGCTGGTCTGTGTTTCATTCAAAACCCCACTTTTCAGTCCAGAATCTGATGCAAAGATAGAGTCTGTCAGCTCTTCTTCTAGCGGAAGCCAACTGTGCAAATTCAAAGTGGGGTCCATATTTGTCAATACTACCTGACAAGCTAGACAGTTTAATTTTCTGGTCTCCGGAAGAGCTCAAGGAATTGCAAGCAAGTGCAGTGATACACAAAATAGGCAAAGCAGCCAGTGAAGAGATAATTACCAAGTTTATGCCTTCAATAGGGTTAAATAACTACTGCTTGCAATCATGTCATCTAGCTGCTTCCATAATAATGGCTTATGCCTTCGACATTCCCGAGAATATCACCGAATCTGAGAAGAAAATTGCTGACGAAGAAGATTATTACGTTTCTGACAATGATGAGGAAACTACACTAAGTCTGGTGCCCTTGGCAGATCTACTTAACGCTGATGTAGATAAGAACAATGCCCGACTATGTTGCGATAATGAAGAGTTGGAAATGAGGACTATCAAGTAAGTTAATCCCTGGTCGTCGCTTTTAGCACGGCAATTCTCGCAACCTTTTAATTATATCTTGCTCATTACAAGCGCAAAATCATGAAATCGAAGTTGATCAACTGCAGGTACATCTCTGCTGGCGAAGAAATCTTTAATGATTATGGATCACTTCCCCAATCAGATCTCCTTCGTCGTTACGGATATGTTGCTGATAGCTATGCAAAATATAACGTTGTTGAGATATCAGCAGAATCTGCTTTATCGATATTTCGTAGGCCAGAACCTATAAAACTTTTAAATGGCAAAATTCTAGAACCACTAAACTCACAAGAATTTGAAAAAAGAATCACTATAGCCATGCGAGAAGACATTTTCGAGGACGCTTATGATATTTCTCACTCGGGGCCTGAAGGTCCGGGAATTCCAGATGAATTGATTGCTCTAATATATATCTTCCTCCTCGATAATACAAATTTTAACGCCATTGAAGCCTCTCAAGTAAATATTCCAGGTCGATCAAAATTATCAACGCAACTAGTTGGACAAGCCCTTGCTAAGATTTTAAAAGAGAGAGAAAATGAATACGCAACATCACTAGAAGTGGATGAAGATCTCTTAAGGACCTCGAAAATGTCAGCGCGACAGTTAATGGCAGTAAAAGTGCGTCTCGGAGAAAAGGTCATCCTAAGAGAATCGATCCAAGAGGCGCTATCATATTCAGTTTCTAATAAAAAGATGAGGGCAAATGTTAGTGGTGTGAACGACAGACAATTCCTAATGGACTAAAATCTGAAGCAAAAAGAGAGTGGTTTGATTAACAGAGCTCGTGAGTATTTGAACTTTTCAAACACCCTTCTAACATAAGTAATGGAAGCTGATGACTGGTGAAAGCTTTACAAGCAAGGCTATTTTAACTCCATAAATAGATAGGTAAGTAAACGCAATTTCCAAAATCCAAAACGCTTGACCCCCCCCCCCCCCAAACCGAATTTTCCCTAGAAGCGCCATATTCCGACCTTGCCTTTCAATAATACACCATTCGATAATTTACAACGGCACAGGCGCGCACAAGAATTAAAGATATTGTTGTTTTTATGTTGGTGGTTGTGTAGTGGGCTGCTGTATTACTGAAGCTGAACGGCCATTACTCGGGCTAACCCCAGCGACTCTGGCTGGATGCAGAGTTCTATCCTCTGGCCGTGGACGTTGTGGAATAAGATAGGGTGGAAAAGGTATAGTAGCGCGAAACCTAAGAGACGTTGTGGAATACGGATCTAGCTCGTAAACTGGCTGCTCATCACTATCCTCCCTATCATATTTCCATCTATCAAGGACAACTGGCTCGATGATATCTTTGGTGGGAGAGGACAACGTTCCTCTACGATCGATCCATAAGCGGCCACCTCGACCAAACCTTCTACGATACGCTTGCCTCCCTCGTCCTTCACCATCTTCGGAAGGTGATTTAAGTTTGAAAGGGAGCAAATTGGATCTCTCTGAGTTCTCCTGAGATGGAGTTGGCTGATCGAAAGACTCAGATATTACAGAAGAAGGGGGCGTCACCAGCTGGTACTGAGTAGTCACAGTTCGAAACCCAGATTCAGAAACATTTCCATGGATCGGAGATAAAGGTTCTCTAGTTAGATCAATGTGAGCTTCGTTCCAGCTTCTGTGAAGCTTTGCTTTTTCTTCAATCTCGGCCCGGAGTCTACTTTCTTTCTTGTCCTGCTCATCACTGAGAAGTATCAGATCAGAGTCGATAGAACGACTGTCGGATCTGCAAGATATACGGAGCTGTGAGGGCCCTGACGTACGCTGCATGCCGGGTTCCCTCCGTCTTTGTGGCTATTGTATTTTAATAAGCGGAATATTAACCATAAACAGATAACTTACTCTTTCATTGATCAAGTCTTGGTCATCACCCTTAATACCTAGTTGAATCTTAGTTTCCTTGACTCTCATACGCTTCTCAAAAACGCCCAGTTCAGCTGCCAAAAGATCACGTTTGAGTAATTCTCGACGATAAGCCATTTCAATGAGAGCACGACCATCTTCAAGTTCTTTTCTTAGTTTTCTTAGTTTGTCTGTACTTTGCGAGTCTCGAGCCCTTGTTTTTCTGGTCTGTCTAGCATCGCGGCGGCGAAAGCATACATAAGGGTCACCGTCATCTTTTTCTTGATTCTTCTCGAACTTCAAGGATGGTTGAAGGGGATGGTTTCCTGATTCTTTTCTACGAATCTTCCAATACTCGTATATAGCCTTAGTAAACACAAGTATCTTCTGATCTACTTGTCTTTTAAGCGACATGTTCATGTCATCAAATGACACCACGTAGCCATCTATAGGGGCATGTGGTGCTTGAAGCTCAGAGGTCTCTTCGAAAATCTCCATGATCTCTTCGAAGTCATCTTCTGAGCATTTGGCAGAACTATTTTCGTTGAGATTCTTGAGAAAAACTTCATCTTCTGCTGTTGTATCATACTGACAACCAGTGCAGTCCTCAACAGTTTGAGAGAAACGGATGTATGTGGCAGGTTTTTCAAAGGTTAGTGAATATAAGCTGTCATAGTCTAGATTGGCGGTTTCCTGGGCTGGAGGAGCTGGGATCTCTTTTATAGAATCTTTGTCGCCCTCTCCAGAACTCGCTGCCAAGGCAGCTTGTAGGTGATATTCCTACTAACGAGTCAGTCGGAAAACATAATGAAGACCAAGGCTTATAAATATATCACGTGTTATAGTAAAATCACGTGCCTTCTCTTCATTTTTTTCTACACCAGTTTCAACATTGTATTGATTCTGAAGAGAGGCATACTCGGCAGATTCGATCTGATCCTCTCTGAGGACAGGTTGTGGCGTATTTTTGGCTAGTTTCCTAATTCTGACCTGCCTAGCCGGAGCTTGCGGTCGCATCGTGATTTGTAGAATTGTATTTCAGCGCGTGATCGCGATTTTTTCACGCTGAAAAATTGTGAGGGCGATCGATCAATCATTTCTCAATGAATTCTGCAATATCAGAACATTTGATGATGAAGTTAATGCTTTTTTGATGATTCAAGTTGGACTGTGAGTGAGCATGGTGAAAATTTTGTACGGACTTATTAATTACCACAATCTGTTTCAAGGCCCGAGCGCCCGAGTGTGTGAGAATAAGTTAGCGCTGTGATTATTTATATAACTCAAGCACTTTCAAAAGTTTGTTGTCCGGGCGGGACAGGAACACCACTGTTAAATACCATTAATGATTAGTCATCACGTCACATCCTTGTTCGCCGTCATGAACACGCTATGGAATGACATGTACATGTACAGCACAAAGATCTCGAGTTGTTGATGACAAGAATTAATTATACATAGGATTACTATGACACACATATAGGAGAACACGTTCATCTTTGGGCACGATGCTCTGATGAGGTTGGGCCCACCCAAGGCTTGTATATACATATACATGTACCCTCACAAAATAAAGATCATTCACACCCAAGTCTTCCAACTCGAAAACTTGGCGTGGATTGTCTGACCGATTTACAGGGCGGCGACTATTCGCGCTCGTCACTCAGCATACGACTGTGACCCACCCAGCCCGACCCTTCGGAGACGGAGAGATGGTCTGATCACAAATCTCAGTTGGATGAATTTCAGACCACGAGGAAAAACCGATTCGCTCTATTAAAAAAAACACAGATCAAATTTCGATTTCTTGAGACACACTTCTTGTCGAAGAAGGATGATCCGATCATTAGAATTATTCTCAAGTTAGAGATGGAGGTAAGAGATGCGCATCCAGGATACTCACTCAAGTGTGTCCAGAGACCTACGGAAATGATCAAGATGTCTGGCAAGATTGGTTGGTCATCAAGGGGATATCATTTTGCCCGTCGGGAAGACAAGATGGAAGAAGAGTGGCCCTTGGATTAAGTTTGAACCCAATTGGTTCGTCTCCCACTCATCAAGCTGTGGTCTTTCAGTGCGACTGATAGGGGGGTGATCAATCTCGAGACGGTTCCCCACCGGCTTTATGAGTTAGCGCACTACAACTCCATGGAGAAACTACGAAAGAGTTGATTATCTAAGATGATTCCTGGGATCGCGGTTGGCTAGCTGAAGGTGGGAACTACGTTTCACTTAGCCGAATGAAACATCAGTTTCCACAGAGAGCGAACCCTTACACCTCCGAAAAGCATAACTTCGTACATAGCACCAAGGGGTGGTAATATGGGGGATAAGTTTAAGTCCCTATGACAAAAGCTGTATCACGTCTCATGAAACCTCAACTGCACTTTTCATATTACATACCAATTCCATCTATGCTTTAATTATACATATATTTTCTTATTATGCCCGGCATGGTAAGCGTGGGAGCTGGTAGATAGATGTTCCGCTGCTGCGAAAAAGTCACCGAAACCGGCGACGAGAATCGACTGGATAGAAGCGAGTCAGTCAAAAAATTTGAGGATGATAAAATGCTAAAAATTACTATTTTATGGGAATATCTAAATAAACTAAAAGAGAGGTAAGAGAGCCGGAGCTAAGAGTAAAGTCAGCTCATTGAGATAAATGCGGCGATTCAGGTCTTGGGAGCACACGTGGGCACGCTACAAGGAACGCCGAAATCTACTCCAAAGAAAAATAACGTTGGCTCTGGGAAAAGATATCTATCCAGTGGAATCTCGAGAAGCTCGTCCGCAAGATAGCCTTACCCACAGCCGATGAATCCAGAGCTGAACCTACCGACACTTCTGTTGCTGCACCGCTGGTAAATGAGAATCCGTGCCGTAGGGGCCGAAAAGCTGCGACTAGGAGAGCTGCGCGGCTCAGTTAAGCCAAACCGCATTTTGCAGGAAGACAACTACAGGGCATCGATTCAGACGTCCTTGTTCAATTAGTTGTTCTGCGGGACAGTCCTTAACATGAAGCAACTAACCAGAAGAAACTAAGACTCCCAGTCAAGAGTATCCAGTGTCTTGTCTCATGGAGGTCAAAATAAAAATGCGAAAGAAGACGGCTTGTTCAGTGCGACAAGAGCTTGGGTCACTAGCTTCAGGTCAAATAAATTCACAGTCGCGCTCAAGCAAACAATGAACGTAGAGAAACTTCTCGCAGAAATGGCGTTAGCGAAATATGAGGAAGCGTATACGAAGATAGTAGGAAAGAAGAATGATTTATATAGGAAAGGTTTTGCTCGAAAGGGGTTTTTCCATGACACTGTAGATCTGTATGTAGGGGGGGGGCACACAGGAGAGTAGGCATGGACTAATTACATCCATTCGCCTCTCTTTCCCTTCAACTTCAAATCATCATCATCATCGTAACATATATTTCGTGAGGTCTCTAAACCATCGTTATAACTGCACTCGCTGACTCGCCGACGCCATTCTAAAACTTTTGTAAACTTTTCATGTTCATGAACGAACAAATCAATATATTAAGATGAGAATGTATATCAAATATATATGGTTTGGCAAAGAAGAAATTAGGGGAATATAACGACCTGTGGTTATAAAACTATCATACAACAAATTGAAGGGGTCGAACTGGGGAAAAAGGATCTGAAGGTATCAAGATGAGAAGGTACCACTCGGCGTTGTAGTTTGATCATTAGTGTGTTTCTAGTGATTTATTGCAAAAGGTTACACATGATGCGACCAGCGCAAAGCTTTACAGAGACTGAATTCCATTAGCTTTTACGGCGCTATAATTTGAAGGCGTAGGACGTACTGTACCTTCGGGTGATGATAATTCTAGTGAATTGAATCTTGAAAATCCTGAACGAGCAGAACCACAGTTTCTCGTGTTATATTTCGCCAATCAGACAGGAGCTTTCAAGAAGCTCAACAAATTCAGGTCAAGACGTGGCCGAACTGATATTTTTCGTGTTTTTAGCAAAGCCACGACTTCACTGATGACTTGAGAATTGACATGGTCACCTCTGGAATCGATAATGTGTCCAAAGTCTGACACGGGGATAGCCTGAAATCTCGGCTCTATTCAATAGGAACGTTTTCCTCAGTCGAAGCTTTCGCATGTTCCACGGAGAACGGATGAGCGTGGATATATGAACAGACGCTGGAATAAAGGCTCAGCTCTTTCAAATAGTCGGTTACTTTGGTCAAGACATCTACCGATTCCTGATGTTCTCCTGAGAAAGTAGGTATTTCAATCAAATTGTGCGGTTCCGACCGACTCTTCTCAGCGGAATCGTCGATCAAGACGGTATTGGTATGGTTCCAACGGGCGCCTTGATTGTACATCGGATGAGACTTCGAAATTTTTGGGTCCATCCACAACGCCGTTAAGCGTTTGTAGCAGAGGACGCGATTGTTATAATCAGCCTTTGACAGGCAAAATGTATCGCGCGCCCAAATAGCGACCAATTTTTTTCGCAGAGGCGGTGGGAGTATTGATTTGACGACAGAATCAACAGTTTCTGGGCGAGCAGATGACCAGATCACAACTGTAAACGTGTTCAGACAATGCTCCAGGAATTCCTGCGTATGTGGGCGAATAGTATATCTTTTGGGGTGTCTCTTGCTTCTTCGATGGATCAGGGTACCGTTGAGATCGAGTACGACGAGGAGATGCTGGGGCGTTAACAGCCCCTCCGGAGCACTGCGAGATGCAATCAGATATTCTTCTGTCACGGATGGTATACCACCAGAAGACTCAGAAGGCATATATCTATGGTGCCTTGGTACCACCTTGCAGACTTGATTTAGCGAGGTGTCGCTTTGCGCGATATTTTGGGCCTTTTTTTGTATTTTTGGCTTCAGATCATTTTTCGCTATTTGCATAGTGATATTTTTTGTGTCAGAGCGGATTTCCTGGGGATCGGACCGCCATGATATTGGAGGCACAGCGTTGCTGGGTGAGATTGGAGGTGAGGTAATGCTGGAGTATAATGCATGTTGTTTTGCAGGATTGAGAGCCCTACGAATGTACCTCGGGCTCCAGAGATTTCGTAATTTGACGGAAGCCATGATAGATCTCCCAAGAAAGTTGGCTTCAGTGACTCCTTGCCCTTTGTTGGACACCAGTCAGCTTTCCTCACTATATGTATGCCGACCGGCTAATAGCCGACGCCGCCAACCCTACCCCGTAATTTTTTGCAGCAACCCAGCCCTCGATCGCTGAATAATCTTGCCATGTCAGTGAAACGCACAGCAAATGATGTAGGTATCGAAAGACGCATCAGAGCACGACGTGATTCGAGCTCTGATGAAGAACTCGCACTTTCGGATGCCGCGTCTGAAGTCACGGCAACTGAAGAGGAGAGTGAGAGTAGTTCGGAAGTAAGTTCAGGCTCTCTGAGCGCCACACATCTTGTTAACTCGAAGTAGTCTGACAGCGGAGGAGATCCAGCCTCCATCTCATTTGGAGCGCTTGCCAAAGCGCAAGCCGCCCTTTCGGCCGCGCCGGCTCAAATAACATCGACCGGCAGCAATCCTGAAGACGGAGAATCAACGCCACGTCAGAAACACGAGCGGGAAGCTACCCGACGACAGAGCAAGCATGCGCCCATGGAAATCACGAGTAAACGCGCCGTGACGCGCAAACGAGAAGTGATCCCTCTGATCAAGCGGGTGGCGCGCGATCCACGCTTCGAGCCCGGGAATGCGCCCGTCGATAAGAATCGAGTGCAAGCCGCATACTCCTTCTTAGACGAGTACCGGGAGGACGAGATGAAGGAACTCAAGGCCACCATCAAGTCAACAAAAGATGCAGAGGAGAGAGACAAGCTGAAACGGACGCTTCTCGTCATGGAGTCCAAGAAGAAGACGCGTCTTCGAAAGCTGAAAGAACAGGAAGTCCTGGAGAGACACAAGAAGCAGGAAAAAGCCTTAGTGCAGCAAGGCAAGCAGCCATTCTATCTAAAGAAGGCTGAACAGAGAAATCAAGTCCTCTTGGATCAATTCAAAGAACTCAAAGGCAAACAGATAGATCGTGTTATTGAGCGTAGGCGGAAAAAAATTGATGGCAGAGAAAAGAAGAAAATGCCGTTTTCTCGGCGGACTGTGGAATGACCTAGAGAAGTTCTCTACAAAAGTATGTTCAAGTCTTGAATTTACAGGCAGCATCTCTATTTAAAATTAAGCATACTATTGGTAAGTCGCGAGGACTCTATACATGTTGATTCCCAACCCATTTTATTACAGTATTCCAGCTTTTTGGAAGCTCTCTTCAAATAGTCTCCGACATGGGACTCGACTTCCGAGCCTAGCACATAACAAAAAGGCCCCACTTAATTTTCTATGCAAGCTGTAAGTTTCTTCCGGGGGTGGAGTTAATCTTTCTCTCATCATAAGTGGAATTAATTCGGTTACCCTATCGGTGATCGTCTGGCCTCTGAAATCATATAATTGAGGGGATGAGTCAAGAAATGGTTCAGCAAGCGTTAAGATTGAAGTAACGTGAGCGTTTACCATGCTCTTAGACTCAAAGCCCGTCAAATACCCTAATTCCTCCGAGAGTGTCTTGACTGTGTCTTTGTCTAACCTAGACGCAGCGACTAAGAGTTGAGTATACTTAGCGATGAATTCCGGTGAATATTCTCTTGAAGCACCAAAATCAAGGAGCGCTAACTTCTGAGTATCTTCGTTGAGGAGAAAGTTGGTCCAATTTGGGTCTGTCTGCATGAGTCTGAACTCAGTTATTTCTCGCAGGCAAAGTCTTAAGATCTGCGTCCCAATCCAGTCCTTTCTTTCTTGGGATAGGGTTTTGATTTTTGTCATTCCTATGCCATTCATAAATTCCATTGTAAGAACTTGTTTCCCTGATGCCTCTGAAAAAATTTCAGGGACCTGAAAGACGTTAGTATCATCACGAAGCAAGTGTCGAAATTGACGGGTATAGTCTGCCTCGCGTTCGTAGTTACACTCCCATGCTAGTTCGGTACGAGCATTGGCTATTGTTTTGTCGAGATATAGGCCCTTGGGAAGCAGTTTCGAGGCGGTGAGGAGCATCTCAAGGTTTTTGAGGTCAGAAGAAATTGACTCGGCAACTCCAGGATATTGCACCTTCACAGCTACATCAATTCCGTTAGACTTCAGCACTGCTCGATGCACTTGACCAATTGATGCTGCAGCTATAGGGATTTCATCGAACGAAGAGAAGTGATCTCGCCATGCAGGACCTAGGTTTTTAGCAAGGACACTATCTCTTTGATAAGATGGCATGTAATCTGCGCGATCTTGGACCCTCTGAAGCACTTCTACCACGGGCCCTGGAAACATCTTAGAGTCTTGGAAGCTGATCATCTGACCAAGCTTAAGTGCAGCTCCCCTCATGCGTGAAAGGTTTGAAACTAGTCTGTCCATATTTCTTGAATTTAAAACAATGGAGCCTTCACTACCTCGGCCGCTAGCCCTTCGAAGGCTTTCGCTAACTACTCCTCCAAACATGCCAGCAGCTAGGCTACCATAGTTCCAAATTCTAGCTATCCTTGAAGACGGTACTTTTGATTCCCTAAGTTCATATGAATTTGATGTCAAGCCAGGATTTTTCTGTAAGGGTTTTGAGCTTGTAAGAAGTCTATTTTCAGAAACTTCCAGATTAGAGTCACTAGGAGCCGGGAACGGAGTGGGCGAAAGCTGGAAGGGCTTGTTATCTTGGTGCTTTTTTGAAGTCGTATTTTTTGGTATTTTTGAGTTATTTAAATGCTTCGAATAGAGAGCTGATCCTGGATTTTTTTGAACCTTACCATTTAGTAATTTGGCCACTCTTGGACTGTGAAATAGATTTGTGTTTATATCTTCGGAAATCTCTTGTTCTCCAGGCACAGCTTGGGGGCTAGATTTATCCTGAGAATTGGGTACTGAAACGTCGGATTCTTCTAGCCCGGGACACTTGACTCTTGAGTTATGCTTAGATTCGGTACAAGAATTTGCAGCTTGAGAAATTAGCTTTTCAGGAAGTTCGGTCACCAAAGATTCTTGTAGGTTCTGTTCCTGGGAACTACTATAGTCTAGTCTTACTGAGTCCTGATTGACATGGTTTGCATATTTGCTAGGCTCTGTGCCAAGTAGCAACTCGGGATTGCCGACAGAGCTGGACTTGATTTCTGATGTCTTCTTTAAAATTTCGATTGTCGGTGAGAGTTCATGATAGTGGGATGCCAAATTTGGAGATTTTTTGAGATCTTGCGTGACCGCTATAGTCTGGCTGCGAATGGCTCTTGTGATACTAGAGGTTTTGCTATACAGCTCCAGCTGCTTGGACCTCAGGGCTATATGCTTTTGCGCTACTTCACATGTAGCGCTGAAGATAGCTATCAAGTCCAAAATCCTTTTTCCACTCATAGCAAATTCCCCGGCAGAGGCATGTTGATGCCCGAGGAGGGATGATATAGATACCCGCTAAGTTTGGCGCTGACTAATCTAGCGCTAGTCTATAATAAGTGCTCGGATGACTGCACCGTAACTTGACATGTGCATATACAGTTGAACCTGTCTAAATGTATGAATACTTGGGTGCACCTATTTATACAGGAATTATTCATGAAGGAGGCCGACCATTGGAAAGCCCAATGGAGTTTTGAGGCAAACGTAAAGTGTGAGTGCACGGGTACTTTATGGGTAATTAACGGGAGTAGCCGAACTCCATACAGTGATCCCTCGATAAGGGAATATGAAATAAGGGAATGTCCTCGGTATATTCGATTTTATTTCTCGGCCCGAGATTTTTGTTACCGAAAATCGCATAATCGCATATTCGATTCGAAATTTGAGATATTCCTTTAAAAAGGGACTAAAATTACAGGGGTCAGAGGTCGTAATTAGGAGTTGCCACGCTAACCATGCCATTTGTTTAAGGGGTTGGCTAAAATACAATCGAATACGAATAAGCTAAATCCTACTCACTTTTAGCGGCAGATCACCTTCTATATTAAGGAATACACACGTAATAATTTGTCTTAGAATGTACCTATGCTGAGCTAATAGAATTTAATTTTAATAAGGGTACCCTTTATAAAGAAGGTTCAACAAAATGCGGTGATTCAAGTGCAGTCGGTAAGTAGACCAACGCAGTCAACGTGGGGGGCAACCTTCCACAAAGCAAAGCTACTTTATAGTACAATAGTTAGACCAGCCCTTACATATGGATCCTCTATTTGGGCTGAGACGGGGACAACGGGGAACATCCCCGAAAGGATAGTCAAACCTCTAAAGTCAATACAGAGAAGATGCTTACTCAGTATTACAGGAGCTAACAAGTCTACCAGCACGAGAGTGCTAGAACATGAGACCTCCATCTTACCGATGGAGATCTACTTGAAGAGTAGAAGGGTGCAGCACGCCGGGCTCACTCGCGATTCAGCGGTCCAAGGGACCATAAAAAAGACCTGCCGGATGATCAGGCAACAAGCGAGAGGAAAAAGCAGTCAAGGATCTCTATCCAAGGAAAGGGGTAGAGAAGAGTGGGCTAGGATCTGCTGCGGAGAAGAGTCCATAAAAGGACAGAAAAAGATGGGGAAAATTGCTGCGTTCCAAGAGTGGAAGAACTCTTGGCCACAACTAAACCGGAACCGAACCCTAAGACACAGAGCAACAGCCGATCCTGAAGTTTGGAGAGCAGCCAACTTCTTTGTAGA
>JAKRRZ010000313.1:0-23948 GCA_022627015.2 Podosphaera aphanis
TGGGTCCAAGTCGTTTGGGATGAACGGTGTCGGTGATCCCCGGGATGTCGTTTTCACCTTGCTTGACAATACTCAAGGCCAGAACGGAAAGATCCATCGCGACGATACAGCCACGGACAGATTTTCGCTTGCGCTCTCCCGTCCGGCGAGGTCGGTAGCAGGAGTGTCCATCAGAGAGAAGAAGACGGACACGAGTTGGATGCATAACTCCCTGTTTCATGGGAAACCCTTGTTTGTCATTTCCACCAGTGATCTTGAAGATGTAGCCCTTGAACTCGTCACCAATGCTGTCACCAGACACTTCAGCGCCCATTCTAAGTAGAGTTAGACTCGTGATTTGGTAAATGATTGTTTAGTGTAATGCCAGTAGCCAGCCATAGTACCTCTTGTCCATGAACACGCGTAATTTCCTTTCATCTTCTACTTCGATGAGTTTTTGACTGCCATTAGCAGGCTGAATAGTTGTCAGAGATACTGCGAATTTCAGTAGAAAATTTTGCACTAACGAATGAAATGTTCTATTGAAAAAGTGCCATTAGCAAACTGTCAACGAAAGTTATTTGTGATATCATACCAACTTCATGTTGAGTTTGTTCCTCAAATATGCTTAATTGTTGGCCGGCAAGAGATAGGATCGTCCTAGGAGCTGGTCGTAGTTCGATAGGTTGTCAAAAGACGATTTCATCACCAATTCATCATGTGGGTACATCTTGCCGAAAATCACGGGACTTGAAATATAGATTGCAACCAACCAACATTGAACCCATTCAAAGCGGCTGGCACAGTCTAACTCTTCACCTTCACGCGGTGCCGGCTGTAAACGCCCAGTATGTTCGCATATCTGGAATAGCCAAGAAGAGTCGCAACTCATTCGAAGTTGGAGGCCCGCAAGGTACTCTCGGTCGATGGCTCCTCAGCCTGTCAATAATTCTCTTCGACAAGACCCGGACCCAAGAAACCCCAAGTCTCTCACGCCCAGCTATCTTTTCAACTGGAGCCCCATTCCTCCGAAAATCAAATAAAAAAAATTGTACGATCGTCTTCCTGGATAAACACCCGAATACACGCTCCCGATGTTATGGACACCTGACGGAGGATCTAAGTCGTGGAGCACAAATTCGGGAAGGGAGACGTGACATACGGTTCACTTTTGGGAAGATGTCTAGAGGAATCTCTACAATAAAAGGATGGACGGGTATTGAGATGCGGGAGAAGAAGGAAAGGATTTTGGAGAAAATCCTGAGGAATTTTGACTGGGATGTGTTGTGCGTGTGCCGGAGCAGCATTCGAGAAAGTGCCGCCGACACTTTAAATACTGGCTCAAATCCGATGTTCCAAACCCGCCCTGTGCTCTAGACTGTCGGCGCTCCTTCAGCTGGAAAAAGTACATTCGTGGAATGGCACCACCTCAGTCGATCGGTTTTTTTTGCGTTTTTCCCGGTCGGAGAGTCACATCTTGGCTGACTGTCGGGGAGGGCAGCTGGTAAATTGAGAAATCACGGGATCAGTGACCCGGGAAAAATGGTCGAAAGATGGAATTGGCTTGGGGGAATCCTATGGGGTGTGGGTGGGGAAGGAACATCTACTTGGTTGGAATCTTTCGGGAGACTGACGCGTCGGGTAGCCCTAGACAGGCTGAGCTAACTGGTACATGATTCTCAGGGTCGTATGCTGTGCGCCGGCACGACGTAATAAGTAATCTAAAAAAAGCCTATTCAAAGCATGCTAAATTGTGGTAAAACACCCTTATCATATTTAAACGTTCTCGGACGTACACATAGCTTTAAAAACCAAGATCAGAAGCGAATTCATGTCGTCGCTGTTAATCAAGCATAACAAACTATCAATATTATTGAATCATTCAGCCAAATTCTCGACAAGATTCACCGAACGACTCAACTGACCGTGATCCAATCTTAAGATCATGTTTGGCTTTGATTGTTTCTAATCGTCAAATTTGCGGTCATTAACGCTTACAAGCTCCATGTACACAATTTTATTGTCATAGACATCCACATGAAGATACGGAATTTGACACAGAGTTTGGGCAGATTCTCTGGCTAATGAGAAACATTTTTAACAAAGGAAACAACTATAGTGAAGCGTTGGCAGGATGACGGTATTGAGGAAGGAGACGTGCCCCCGAGAGAGGAATCACTCTAGGCTGCTAAATGTTCACGATTGAACTGTAGGCTTATGTGTTGTATACAGTTAATTGAAACGATAACGTCGTGATCTTCCATCTATCTAGCTTATGCTTTTTCAGGAACCTTAGACTGAAAGTCTACCTTGAAAGAGGGATTAACATTGTGAGATTTCATGTCGCGCGGTTTCATAAGACAAGATAAAGAGGCATGTCAGACAGTCTAAGGCAACAATGCGCTCTTTCTCTTTCACAGATATACACGGTTGGGGTGGGAATCGAGGCTCAACACTTCAAAAATGGGTTACAGTAGTGGTACCGGTATATGCGATTTCTGGCAGTTTCCAGCATCAGGATTGTAATAATTTAGCCTTGATGAACGAAGAAACTTTACATTTTTCGATGCCTTTCGTCCTACATGTAGTAAGAATCAGGGCGCCTGTCCACACCCTGTCTACAGTCGCAAGAATTGATCCTACAACACCTCTACTATGCCCGGCTAATCACATTGTCGCCCAGCGGCACACAAATTCCCGACTTGCCCGCCGAGATCATTTCCAACCGCCTACTTAAAATGGTCTCAAAACGAGACTCGAAGAGTGGCGATACGTCGAATCGGGGTGTCAAACGGCAGCTACAATAGAGCTACAAAACAGAGCTTCGTTTCTCCTGTCATTCGATTCCTATCCAGAATATCTTACCCTGTTCCGATGGATTGAAGCAATAAAATGGAGTAACAGGTACTGGTTTCGTGACACACCTGGGAGGCTTACAATTTTTTAGGAAAATTATAGTGCTAGGCGGAGACGCCGAGTTCTTTGACTCTGAAGTAAGAGAAGCCCTTCTAGGTGTAAAACCATTGCTTAAACTGCCGACAATCAATCTCTAGCTCTGCCTTGGCTACCACGAGGTCGCTTTTCACCTTCTATTTCATTTTCCTTAGTTATCACAAGCTATGTTTTGATGTGTTTGATGAGTTTCTCGGCTTAAAGTCCATATGGTACATTGACTTATAAAACACCGACTCGCTGTTGCTGGCCCAGATGACGATAGGATTCGTTGGGTCCGAGGACGTGCTTCCATCGCTAGGAACGAATCAGCAGACGAGGTAGCTAAGCTGCTAGTGTAACGGGCCGGGCCCGGTGTGTTGTGGCTGGGCCAGTGTCTATGCCCATCCTATCCAGCGAACGCGCTAAACTACAACTCTCGGAAGTTAGATTTCGGGTCAGGGATATACATATAAAACAGGTTGGGAAATCCCCAAATTTACCCAGAGTAAATAGAGTGGTCTAAGTAGCCGACAGGAAGTATAAAGTATAGAACTTTCCCACATGAAATAACCATAGAAAATATAATTATTATTTGTGGTACAGCTTTCGCGCTCAAGCCGAATTCCTTAGTTCGTGACATCTAGCACCTCTTCTCCTCGCCAACACTGGCAGCCCTCACTATATCACCACAGAAACCAGCAGTCATATCAACATTTGGATCTCCCGAGTACAGAACCTTAATTCTCTGGCCTAGGTGTTATAATTCCCCAGTCTGTTAAAATGGTTGATGCTTGGATACACTCGCTTAGCGGAAGCTAAGTTAGTGCCAAACTCTATTTACGTTTTAGGGGTTTGGGGATATCATAGAAGATACTGGAATACAATAGAACAGCATAGAACAACACAAGATCAATTGAAGTGAGAGTGTTGTATCTATGGTAGTGGTATGAACTTAGAATGGAACATTCTAGTAGAATGATAGAAGATGGCTAGGAGTTCTGGAGAGATGTATATAAGGAGGTGATAGACCTCAACATGTTCATTAATCAGTTCCCTTTTACATACTCAATCAGTAGAGATAATTGACTGAGATACCTCTACATTATACTCACCCATCTCCTCGTGATCATCGCTCTCCAAGGTACCTATCACTCTGATTCCTCTCGTAACCTCATTATTATAACACTAGGTCTTTATCAACAACTGTCCATAAATATTTCACCATTTAGATTTAAAGAATTGGAGCTTTCTTGGTCAGTCTTATGCCGTATTCTAGCCTCCTGGGCCGGATATGACGACCTTGAAACTACTTTGAATGTTTCCCACATTTCGAAGCGAGCATAAATTGTCAATACGGCCATCGATGATGATCTCTATTCTTCTTTCGTATGCCGTATAGCTAATCGCTGTGCTCGGTGCCCCCTTGGCTCACAGTCAAAAACGATGTCTCACCAAGTCCAAATTTTAGATATTTCTTCGCTATGCGTCAAATCGGCCCTGAACCTTGTGAAAATGTGTAAATCCCAGAAAAGGGGTTCCTTTGACTCTTGAAGTTTCAACTATTATCCATGCAAATAGTTATGTTCGGGCATGGCATATAAGATAAGACAGTCATCCTTTCTCCAATGGAGCATAATCGGAATTTTTACGAAGAATTTGAACTGCCATGTTCTATGCATAAGTGAGAAACAGGAAAAATCCATCCGAGACTTACTTGATGTAAATTAATACTACTATGATTAGCGCAACCTTTGGGCTCACTATATAATACAACAGATCTTGTTAGACTCTGAGGGTCTTAGAAAAATCAACGTAAAATCAGTATATTCTTGAGAACTGTCTTGATCGAAGAAAATAACTAGTACATATAGAAATTCTCCTCCAGCCAGTATCCAGATGACATCAGGATCAAGCCCATGTAAACCGTTCCGTGCTGCTCCTGATACAAAACTCTTTTGCAAACATGTTTTCTAATCCAAAACGCCTAATCAAACATTGACCCGCAAACAAAACACTCCTTGTAAGCAAACACAACTAATCAGACGATATTAGCTCGACTACAGCTGAAACATCCAAACAATCCAGAGTTTGACAGATCTCTTCCGGGCCCATCAGCGCCAGGTGATATATATATGCACATTATGTTCTTGAAATACGATATCTATACTCGTAAATTAATTGGCTGATTGCAGGACACTCTATCTGAAAGTCGATGGTAGTAAACTACAAGCATCTCGACTTGTAAATAAATCGCCCATCTCAATCCGTTGCCTTTAGTTATTCGCAATACCTCGATAGCCTTACGCTGACTCTAAGCTTTACCATATACTGAATCGGCATCTGCTTAGATCCTGGCTGCCCCTGATTTCGAAGAAAATCCGGCACCTCCTTTCTACCTTTCGTTATACTTGCGACAACCCAAATATTGGCTTTCCTCACTATTTTTAGAAATATGGTATTAAGATCTCTTCTCTCGCTCAAGGGCTTTCATATTCCTAATACTGGGAAATTTCACTGGCATACCTTCATCCAACTCTAGATTGTTCAAACCATCTCCGGTCTAAGGTCCACTGCGTGATTCTACCCAAATCTTCTGGGTTGCTCAACGTTGCCTCGAATAATCGGTTCTCATTCTTCTTCTTAAATCTATCCTACCCTCAAACTCCAGCAGGCAGGCCTTTGTCGCATGATTGAGGTTCTCCGAAGAATATGCACAAGGGTATCTTGGATTTTCAATCCTTGGTACTTTTTTTAGGTGCTGATATGAATTGAGACCGATATTATTGCTTCTTATTACATGAGTGCAATGGACCGAGCTCAGTGGCTACTTCAGATATCATATGTCGATTAGCATATCTCTGAGAAGAAGCGGGATTCTCGGAGTGATTCGTGAGATATAAGGCTGGTTTATAAGTACCAAGGAGTGTCGTTAGAGCTTTTTGCCAAATCATGGGTTTTTGCTACATAGTTCCAGGAGAATTCCTACCCAATATGTCTCTGAAATTGGGAGAAAAAGCCTCGTTTGTTGAGATAACTGACGTCACAGGCCAGTCAACGATTTTAGAATTCTTGTCAAGAAGCATTTTTTGGAGAAATTTTCTCAGGTTAACAAGTGCATCCTCTTATTTTAGCTCGTTTGTTTCGTGCTTCGATTAGGTTAAATCGTGGTTGAGTTGAGGTAAACTATGCTTTGGTCAAAAAGGCCAGCTTGATATTTCTCGACTTTACTATAAGTCAAGCTTGACTGAACCCTGTTTTATGTGTCCAATCACACTTGACCAAGATATAGCTCAGAGCCTTAGATCTATCAAAAAAACTCAACCACGCCCTTCGACTTGTCCCAACTCATCCAAAATGAGCATCCAAACCATCACCAAGGCTCAAATCTTCCAGCCCTCGCCCTAGAACACTAGAGTTAATAACCAATCAAAAGAATCTAAAGTGCAATGAGATGAAGCCTTTCGCATAGAAGTGTTGTTCGATGAGCATGTTGGTAGCGTGTTTCGGTTAACGCGATCGGTGCTGGCTCGACTTGAGATCGAGAAAGATCAGGGAAACTCAACCCAACCGAAAAACGAAACAGAGGGCCCTAAGTAAACATGAATGATCTTGTGAGTCAAAAGGAAGACAAATCAAAGGGTTCCTAAAATTATTCACGGACTCGGTCTTTAAGTGCTGGTGTGAGTACATGAACAAAGTAACATATAATATTTCTCTTCTATCCTAGGACAAGTAACTTTGCGAATTGCCGCTTATGATTGTCTTCAGTCTTTTGGGCAAATGCTAAAGATCATTTAATGTATTACATGTACATGTATGCAAAATTTCCTTGTAATTCATAAAGACTATTCTATCATAAGAGTTGTACTGCTAATTAGTAAATGGACATGATACATTGTAATCTAAATACTATCTTACCTTTGTGGCTTGTCGATTGGGCCAGTTCAAAGCTTTCTTTGTTAGTTGTATCCTTCAATTACGGTATATAGTGAATCAAAATTAATTGCACTAAGAAAATATTAGTAGGCGACGCGTAAGTCGCCAAAACTCCAAAGAAATAACCTCAACAGCTGATCGTATGCTAAGAATGTAATAATCTGAAAAGCACCTTGCAGTACAGAATTTTACCTCTGTGCGTAGTGGCTTTTGATATGCAGAATCTTTTAATCAGCGCTCGATCTATGCCACTTTTATATAACTATGCCTTTCACTACCTCGAACTTATCTCGCCTGAGTGGATACGCTGAAGTAATTAACAAATTTGGGACCTTGGGCTCGGATAATTGATGTGGTGAACTAAATTCTTTGTTAAATTACTAAATCGTTAAACCGAATTTTGACTGAGCAGCTTCCATTTTGTTAGTCTCTGGTACATGATCTAAAAACTTTCGCAATTATTTTACGAAAACGCCATGCAGAATAATTGCAGTCACTAAAGACATTGGATTGATGTGAGGTTTCTATTCGGAACATTTGATAAAAGGTAGGGCAAGAAACGTATTCTCCGTAGTGTATTTAAAGCTCTATGGCAAGCATCTAATGTATTTATTACTTAAACGGCAAGTATTCATTCTGACTGTATTGTTTAAAAACTCCAGTAATTGTAGGGACTTATATTGATTCAACGCTGTTATGATGTAATAAAGCTCTTCTCGTGACGTTAGCGAGATCGGTCCGGCGCGTATTGTACTTGTACATATCCTGTGCTCCAGGATCCTTTCCGACAATCTTCGGAAGCACCCCTCCACGAACTGCCACTTACCACGGCAACGACAACTCACCGTAAATCTATGATTCCTGAAAAGATTATAATTATACTAGTTGATCATCAGTCCTCGATAGAACCTTGAAGAGCGCCTGCACCGCTACTTTCAAGACATTCTTTTCGACTGCGGCTTAAAAGCAGATCATTTACTTTACTTCATCTGTACGGTAACCTCGTTAAAATTTGCTATAACCTCTTGCATTTATCCCAACTTATCAGAAACAGGTCGTGATTAATCAGTTTCTGGCGTAAT
This sequence comes from Podosphaera aphanis, assembly GCA_022627015.2. Lineage (NCBI taxonomy): Eukaryota > Fungi > Ascomycota > Leotiomycetes > Helotiales > Erysiphaceae > Podosphaera > Podosphaera aphanis. The sequence continues at coordinate 7,932 of JAKRRZ010000313.1, forward strand.
TATTTCACTCGCAACCAATAAGAGACGAAACTTAAGTCTGACATTTCGACTTCTCAGAGCTTACGCTCTTGAATCACCTTGACAAGTCGTCTGCTCCTAAGATATATACAGGAGCTGTGGAGGGGGCCGGACTTCAATAATTAGTGGCTTTGCCGCTTACGTTTTCATTATGGTTCGAATAATAAAAGTCATGCAGCCTAAGCATGCTGAATCTATGGTAGGACTCCAAATTTAGGATGATTCAAAGCTAATAATGCTTTCAAGTCTTCATGGATCAAAGACTTTCGCGATCGAGCTTGTGTGATTCCACTCTCTCAACTATCTTCGTTACTTGAGTCATTCCCAACTCGGTGGCCCTTTCCCAGGGGTGATCTTTATCATTGGATTACTCTACTAAATCGATTCGACTCTATTCTGGATCAATTTTGTAAAGCTTATAAGCTTGACGAAGGGCCCCAGGTAGTTGATTTTGGCACAATAATCCTTGATGCCGATCGAGGAGAACTGGATTCTGAACATCTCCAAGTTTCAGATAGGTTATTAATTGAGGCAATACTACAGTTCTCGAGAATATTATTACAAAACTGTGGTAATCGCAGCATTTATGCAAGCAGTGCTCATTTGAATAGCTTATTAAACTCCACTTCATTGTCACTACTCGAATGCACATTAAAGTTAGGCTCTGAATTGGCTCAAAGATATCAGGCCGCTACAAAGCGCCTATCAATTCCCACACGACATATTAACACTCCGCTATTACAAAGCCACTACAATATCTCCTTAGAAAAGGTCATACAGCTATCTTTGCCATTCTCAAAAACTATATCCAGTCCGATTGAGTCAACGCAGTCTAACTTCCCAACTACCCCAAGTTCAAAAGGAAAAGAAAAAACGTCATTCAATACTTCAGCCTCTTCTCAGAAGAGTAATTCAACAACAATATATGCTAACGATCTTGTCTCACTAATCAAAGGCGGTAACGGGATTGGAAATTGCCCAACAAGTCTACGAAATAGTGTTAGAAAGGGGTCATCATCTGAAGTGTCATGGAATGAGTGGGGTGATGTAAAACTCACATTTTATCCAAAATCTCAGCCAGATGGAGATCGATCTGCAAGCAGCAACACGCCGGCCGGCCCTGTACCACTAACAATGCCCACTACTCCAACTTCGATGCGGCGCTCCTCAAACCTCGGACCTCGAGGGCAACGTTCAACCAAGCAGAACGGCACAGACTTATCACCAGGAAGCGTCCCAAGCCCTGCTTCCCTTCCCTCTGATGATACTCCACGACAGAGCTTCAAGGTCATTGAGATTTCGTCCTCTAAGTTAAGATCGAATGATATTCACTCTCTTTTGCAAGAAAACATATCTGGTTTACCCCAGGAGCTCCAGTATGAGCTTCTAACGAAGCTACGTGTTGCTCTTGCTCTTTCATCATCGCTTGAAACGCGCCGCCAAGCCCTAGCTATCAGATTACTAGCAATCATAAACCTGGCCTACATTTACCAAGAAGCACCTTTCCAAGAATTTGTGATGAAGCAGGATAACGAAGAACCTCGTCGACTACAGCTTGTGTATCAACTTGCTGAACTGGTGCATCCACCTGCCGATGGTGATATGGCTGTACCCAGAAATATTCAAGCTTTAGCATTTGCTACCTTGGACGCCCTCCAAGGTTATCAGAACAAGTTATCAGATGTGTGTGCTGCATTAAATACTAACGTCAACCACGGCGTTTTGCTTTACGTCCTAAGAAAAGCTGTTGCAGAAATGGAAGAGAATGATAAGGGTGATAAAATTACCACCGATGATGAATGGAGAGCTTCTCTACTCTCATTACTCTCTAGCCTTTCCATTACTTCTCGCACAGCTGTTGATTTAGTTACAGCAGGCTTGATTCAGATTCTTGTCGAAATACTTAATAAGCGTACAAATATTGCCGAGAGATATCAGCCGATGGTCCTCACGTTCCTTGATACAATAATGTACAGTGCTAGAGATTCATTTCAGACACTAGTCAATTGCGAAGGGCTTGATGCAATATCTAGTCTAATAGTGCATGAGGTGCTGACAGCAGTTGAGAACGCAAGATCTGGCAACGGAATGTCGGCTGAATACCGATCTTCCATAGTCGATTACGAAATCCCATTTTTCCAGCAACAAACACTTAAATGGCTATTCAAATTCATCCACCACCTGATGTCTGCTGCTGGCGGCTTTGGTGGAAATTTCGATCGACTTCTTAGAAATTTAATAGACTCCTCGCAGCTACTGTCAAGTTTGCGTTTGATAATCAGCAATTCTAAATGTTTTGGCTCTGTTGTATGGACCAATGCCGTCAATATTCTTAATGATTTCATAAATAACGAACCCACAAGCTTCGCCGTTATCGCAGAAGCTGGCCTCAGCAGAGCATTACTTGAAGCCGTTACCGGTAGGCCCATCATTATGCAAGATACAGTTAAGTCCGACGAATCACAAATGGATATAACTGGTTTGCCTGTCATCGAGGGCTCACCATCACTGCCTTCAGATGATGAGAGTGATGAAGACACAAATCATATCGAGCGTTTATCTTTATCCACATTGCAGGCTCCGCGCCAAGGACCTCTCGCAGGAGGAATCTTACCTACTTCAGAAACTATCAATATTGTCCCCCAAGCATTTAATGCCATATGTCTGAATACTTCTGGAATGAAAATGTTCCAAACTTCCAAAGCCCTTGAAACATTTTTCGAGATATTTGAAAGCCCAGAACATGTAAAATGTATGGAGACTCAGAAAGAGCTCCCCGCAACCCTCGGTTCTTCTTTTGATGAGTTGGCTCGTCATCATCCATCTTTAAAGACTCCGATAATAACTGCAATTCTCAATATGGTTGCTCGTGTGCAGCATCTGTGTTTATCTGAATCTAAGAATAAGATGGCTGGAGCCAAACTGTGGACAACAAACTCTGCTGGTCAACCAGTAGTAGTTACACCTGAAACATTACAGCAATTCACCGATAGTAAAAGTCCCCAACAAAGTACTGATGTCCAAATGAAAGATTTTGATGTTGAATCAACTGACTCTCAGTCTGATAAGATAATATCCAAAGTTACGGCCCAACAAATTAACGTCAACTCCTATATATGCGCGACTGTCAACTTTCTATGCGCAATACTCGGGAATAGTTCGATTCGTACGGAATTTTGTAGCTCTGGTGGTATCGATTACTTCCTCAATTTATCTCAATCACCAGCGTTAGAGTTTGATTTTTGGGAAACCCCAATTAGCTTGACAATTCAACAAATCGTTGCTATGCTTGCTGAGTCCAAGCCGCACCTTACACTTCCATCCTTACTTAAACGAGCGTTAAATGCTACAAACGAACTTCGCGCCTTTACCACTCATGACCAAAAAAGTGCTTTTTTCGCTCCGTTCGTTAATTCTGAGGCTCGGGCTTCAGCCGATACAGAATTTCTTTCAAAAGGCACTGGTTTGGTTAAAGCCTTGGCATCAATACATTCTCTTATCTCTATCATTCCAACCTGCTTCCTACCTTCTCCATACAATCACCGAAATAGTCCAAGTATCTTCAACCAGATTAATATTGCTGATTACTACATTCAATTAATAAAAATTTTAGGGCCAATGCTCGGATCATCTTTACGTGAAGTCGTGAAACTACGCAACATAGTACCCGACCATTGGAAAGATGCCACTCGCTCTAGAGATACTCCTGGTGCTGTTATTTCGAGCTGCATAGTTTCAGGTCCTAATAATACCCAAACTATTGAACTACGCGAATCTCTTTCGACGATACCTCTGTCTACTGCAGCTGTTACCGAGGCACCAGCTTCTGTACCTAGCGGTGAAATTCCATCTGATCAAAATCCTAAAACACTTTCTGTAGCTGAAAGAGATACACCAGAATTCAAAAATTACATAACTCTAAGATTTCTTCTCAAGAAGATGCCAAGGATAATATCGCCTTTCTTTCAAACCCTTGGCAAGACACTCCTAGCTAAACGAACGATAGATTCCTTTCAAAAGAAATGCCACTTTTCTATCGCCGATGCGCTTGCCGAGACTGTGTTGGCTCAACTTACCATCGATGATGACCTCCATTCTGCCGACACTTATAAGTATTGGCATGGAATGATTGCTGTATTGCACGAATTACTCACAGAATCTCCTCGTCAAGTGGAACGTCCTAGCCAAATTATCACTTTAGTAGTTCAAGCTTTCAAAGACAAAGGTGGTTTTGACAAGTTAAATCAGATATTAGATATTTTTGCTCATGAGATCTGTCAACATGAATCGAAATCATCCACTCAAGAAAGAACATTACGTCTTGAACTCGCAACCTCCGGTATTTTAAGTATTCTGCGTCTATATGGGCACTTGGTCAACGGCAAAAACTTTATGGAAGCAGCTCAAACAACTGCCTTAATAGCAAGGTCAGACAGAGATCGAAGAGGGTCAGAAAACTTTTCGGCCAGTCAATTTCTTGTTGAATTACGTATGGCCATTTTGCCAACAACACGACGGTTATGGTCGTCTGAGCTAATTGAGAAGGGCTCTAGTCAAATTTCTGAAAAGCTAATTGGTGTTATCCGTTCCATTGCTACAGCTGACTCAGAGGGGAACGCCATTCGAAGATCTGACAAGCCAATGACTTATTCCAAACCCAGTCATAAAACTTTCAAAGCAAACCAAGATTTCTTCACTACCCTACTAGACCAAGGCTACCCTGAATCTCTAGCTTCTGAGGCTCTTTACCGATGCAATAACAATATAAACTTTGCTCTGGAGTATTGTCGCGAGTTAAGAGATGTTGTAGATCCAGCCCGTCGAAATCCTATTCCTGAGACAGATACCGAACCACCTACTTCTGCGAATGAAACATCTGATCTTCCTACTATTGAGCCTATTACACCATCAAATGCTCCTCCAATTCAATCTACGGAGCAAGACACTGTATCTGGAATTATAGATGCTTTCAATGGCATAGAGGCCCTTAGAGCGAGTGACGATCCTGAGAACTATGATCAAAATTCCATTCCCTTAGTTCCATCAACAAATCAAGACGCTATTGCCACCTCATGCTCATCATCTACCGTATTACCAACACCAAAGACCACGGAAAATCAAAGTCACACCCAAGTCACTGTGGACGATTTGAACGAGGAACGACATAGTATCAGCGAAAATCTTATTGATAAATGTCTAGATGTGATTAATGCTCATGGTGAGGTCACATTCGAAGTTGCCGATTTGATTATGACGGTGATCAGTAGATCAAGTGATTCCTCTGCCCAGCGGAAAGCTGTCGGCGAAACACTAGTTGTCGCCCTAACATCTTTTTCTAGCGAAGATGACCTAGGAAAATGTGGCAAAAAAATAGCCGCATATGCTCATCTACTCGCACTGATGCTGAGAGACAAACTCTTTTTTTCCGAAACCGTTGGGGAACTAAAGGAAAACCTCGAGACACTTCTCTCATTTATTAAACATTCTCCTCAACATGTACCTAAAGAGCCTTCGCCATGGATCTCTCAAATCCTTCTAATTATCGAAATGCTACTCAGTGAAGACGAAAAGCCTCAAAAAATAAATTGGACGCCCCCAAAAGATGAGAACTCTATCGTTGATCCTCCTGTCGTAGAGGCTCGTGAGCTTGTTGTCCAACCCGAACAACGCGGTCAGCTTTTAGATGTAATCCTCGAGATTCTTCCACGCATTGGCAAAGACGAACCTCTTGCACTATCAGTCCTTCGGGTATTAGTTATCCTTACTCGTACTCGCGAAATGGCCCAGACAATGGGTGAAAAGAAAAATATTCAACGCTTATTCGTCATGGCTAAGCAACTTGCTGGAGCCAGCTCTGCGAGAATTCAAAGCCCTCTAATGTTAATATTGCGACATATAATTGAAGATACGGAAACTGTGAAGCAAATTATGAAAGCTGAAATTAAAGCTTCTCTTGAACCGACACGCACGCAGCGAAATGTTGATGAAAAAACATACCTTCGAGGACTTGCCGACACCGCATTACGAAATCCAGATATATTCGTTCAAGCGACTACTGAGATGGTCAAATTTAATCGTTGGCCATATCCTTCTTCAGATTCACCCAGTCGCCATCATACACTAGTATTAAAAGAAACTTCCAAAAACGCTCCACAGATATCTCCAGTTGACACCGTCTTACCAGCTGTCCAAGCAACTGAAGATCTCTCTATTGAGGATCTAAAACCTTCGATGAAGATCGCTGACAGTGAAATTCATGATGCTATGAAATTAAATTCAGAGCAGAAGTTACCTGTGGTAGAGAACCCGGATGGTGTTATTCATTTCTTGCTTTGTGAACTTATGAATTATCGCGACGTTGACGATAAAGACTCAACAGTGGCCCCCGCAGCTTCTACTGAGAATTTTACTGCGTTGGGTAATGATGATGTCTCAATGAGTGGCACTTCTATGCCTCCTCCGCCAACTACAACTAGCAAGGATAACAAGAATTTCAAGACCAATCAGAAGGCAGAATTTAAGGTCGAAGAACATCCAATATATATCTATCGATGTTTCATTTTGCAGTGTCTTACAGAGCTGCTAAACTCATACAATCGTACTAAAATTGAATTTATCAATTTCAAGCGTAGTGCCCCTCCTCAAGCAATGACACCATCTAAGCCCCGATCAAGCGTAGTCAACTATTTGCTTTTTGATCTTATTCCAGTTGGTACTTTAGATCATATCGAAAATAACTATTTACGCAAGAAAGTCGTTACTTCATGTTGGGCCGACTCAGTCATAACTGCCCTTCTAAGCAAAACCAACGAGCGACCTGTTGATAAATCACGCGATCCTTACGACAGTGAAGTTGAGCCAGATCTACTCTTTGTTCGCCGATTTGTTTTAGAGAATATTCTCAAAGCATATAAAGAGGCAAGCTCTTCATCTGAGCCATTAGACATTAAATATTCTAGAATGTTGGCACTCGCTGATTTGATGAGTCATATCATGCAAGGAAAAGAGAACGTTGGCGTACCAGATCAAACTGTCGCAGCGATTTCGCAGAAGCAACTTCGTAGAATAATGTTTGACAAAGGATATATTTCTGCCTTGACCTCTTCAATTGCTGATATCGACCTCAACTTCCCTAATGCAAAGCGTGCCGTGAAATATATCCTTCGTCCTCTTAAAACGCTCACAACCACAGCAATCAACCTGAGTGACCTCTCTCTTATTTCTACTATTCCAGGCCAAGGTGAAGAAGATGAAATTGAATCGGCCACTTCTCTCTCCGAGCAAGAAGATGAACGTGAAGAAACTCCTGATCTTTTCCGCAATTCAACCCTTGGCATGTTTGAACACGGCGTTGAGAATTCTGAATCTGAAGACAATGAAGACGAAGATATGGACGGCGCCTATCATGAGTATGGCGATGAAATGGACTATGATGATGGTGATATGGATGAGGACGATGAAGACAATATCAGCGAAGAAGAAGACGATATTGAAGGCATCGGTCCGATCGAAGGTCTCTCTGGCGACCATGCAATGGAAGTCGAAGTTATCATGGACGATCAAAATGATGATGATGATTCGAGTGCCGATGATGACGATGATCCGGATTCCAATGATGATGATGACGACGACGATGAAGATGACGATCATCGTGTGGAAATAATAGAGGAACTTGAAGATATCCAACATCAATTAGAAGAAGATGGTGAGGACTTGGCTGATGAGTGGGACAGCGATGGTGAGGATGATGAGGGTGTAGTGCATGAAGACTTCGAAGATCAGTATGAAGACCACGATGAACACCCCACTATTGATATTGGCGCTATGGGCCATCTTGTTAGGGCACTCGGAGATGACCCAGCCGCGATAGAAATGCTTGGCCGCTTGGCTGAAGTTGATGAACAAAATGGTGACCATGTCGTTGCCGACTATGCGGACGATGATGACGAAGATGGTATAGTTGAATTTATTAATTTACCAGGTTGAGAGGGCTAACTTCAGTACGCGTAGATGAAAACGAAGATGCTGACGAAGATGAAGAAGACATGTTTGAGGCCCAATATCCAGGTATATCTAATAGGTTAAATTTTTGGAACCAACTCACACTAAATAGTAAATGCTTCCGGTGAGAATGTAACATTCGGATGGCCTCATGTATACGATTCTGCAGCGCCAAGTGGGCACCGGCCCCGTGGCGGCTTCTCCTCTTTTCCATCTTTCCCTGGAGGTCCGCGTGATACGTTGGATGGTATGCTACTCACCCTCAAACTTTACTCTCCTGTATTTATGATTTACCTCTTGTTAACGATAACACAGTCCCCAATATTTCCTATCGAGCTCACAGACCTACTGTTCCGATGTCAAGAATTGCGGATGATGGAATTAACCCCCTTCTACAGCGAAATCGCTCTGATACTCGAATGCAATCCATGATAGGTTCTTGGATTCCAGCGACTAGAAGACCGCCTGGTAACGATCTACTGGATATTGGATTCTCTTCTCAAGGCGGCCCCTTAGGTGATGGTCCTGCCACTGCACAATTTTTAGAGGATGTAATTCGTACTTTACCTCTACCAAGTCCTTTTGGTATCAACGGCCAAGCTCTACAATTCCACATTACCACAACTGGTCCCGTCACACGTCATTTGCCGACAGATTTAGAGGCGTTTTTCGGGGGTCGTCACACCAGATTTGAAGAAAGACGACTTGCTCCGGAGCCTGGTAGTGCGACCCACTTCAATCCCCAGTCAACCGCTGCACGATGGTCAGAAGAATCTAAAATTTTATTCGGTAATACTTGGATTGAAAGAGCTGGCGATTTGGCCAGCACAATTTTATCCCTCCTCGTACCACCAGCCATAGAAGCTGATAAAGCTATAAAAACGGCCCAGCTTGAAAAAGCAAGGTTAGAACAACAGGAGGCTGATAGAAAAGCTGAGGAAGAGCGTATTGCCATCGAAGCTAAAGCGGATGAGGAGAAACTGGCGAGGGAAAAAGAAGAAAGAGAACAAGAAGCTGCTGAAAGAGCCGCTGAGAGGGCTACAGAGATAATCACATCAGAAACTCTTCCGACTAGGAATACAGATGTTAGCGCTGATCATGTAGAGCCGAGGGCTTCTTCGGACAATATGGAAGGTGTGGAGACCGAAGCCACAGAAACCCCTAATGTCATCACTGAAGTCTCCACGGATACTCGACCCAGAGCCACAGCAATTATTAGAGGCACAACTTTTGATATTACAGATCTTGGTATTGACGCAGAATTTTTAGCCGAGTTGCCGGAAGAAATTCGAGAAGAAGTCATTATGTCAGCAGTTGCTGAGCGAAGATCCCAAGCTGCTGCAATCGGTGCTCAACCTTCAGAGATCGATCAAGAATTTCTAAATGCTTTACCGGAAGATATAAGGGAGGAGATAATTCAACAAGAGAGACAAGATCGTCGCCGTCGCGAGCGAGAAGAGCGTAATCGTCAAGCTACGGCAGCGACTGGTGGAGCAGCTATAGGGGACATGGACGCCGCTACAATTCTTGCTACTCTTGACCCGGCGTTTCGTAACCAAGTCCTAATGGAGCAAGACGATGCTACCCTTGCCCTTCTCCCACCAGAGATGGCTAATCGAGCCCGAGCTGCGCTAAGAGATCATCCGAGTCATGTCAGGCCTTCCCATGCTGCGATCATGCGCCGTGCTATAGGTGGCTTCCAACCCCATGTTAACGAGTCTCGAAATTCTGACGCACAACGACCAAGCCGTCGCTACATTGTGCAAATGCTTGACAAGCCTGGTGTTGCAACCCTCCTGAGACTGATGTTCATTTTTCAACACGGTAGTCTCCGAAACACATTGAATGCCGTATTGCAAAACGTATGTATGAATCGATTAAATCGTCATGAAGTTCTCAGCACAATCCTTCATATTCTTCAGGATGGAAGTATCGATATGACGGCAGTTGAAAGAAGCTTTGCGCACCTTTCTTTGAGGGCTAAGCAACCTAAAGATTCTCTACCAAAAACTCCAGTGCCAATAAAGCGGACATTGACCGGCCTCGGTTTGCTAACTCAGACTAATTTTGAGGCTTCTCCACTTATGGTAGTGTCACAGTGCTTGACTGCACTCATTTATCTTAATCAAGTTAACCAGCATGTCTCTGCGTTTTTCTTGACAGAGCATGATGCCGTTGGAGGCCTCAAGCGCTCCTTGAGCCGTAAAGGTAAGGCAAAAGAAAATAGGGCTTCTAAATTTGCGATCAATTCATTGTTGGGCTTGCTTGACCGACATCTTATAATGGAAAGCTCTTCTGTAATGGAATCGCTCTCCACCCTCCTCAACATGATTACCTCGCCATTGCAGGTTTTGCAACGAAGGCAGAAGATTGCCGAAGAAGAAGGCACTACAGAAATAACTCATCCAGTTCAAGGTACCGTAGCTTCTTCGAATGTCCCTGAAGTTACAAGTACGAATAACGGGCAACCTTCCGGGCAAAGTTCAGAGACAACTCCCTTGGATACTGAAATCTCTGCTCAAATGACTGAAGCGCAAACTGATCTCCTATCACCAATAGAGGGTGACTCTATTGTTCAGCCGGCTAACACTGTTGGCACTTCTGAGGCGAAAAATCAGTCACAGAAGAAGCAGCGCCCGATCATCCCCCCTATTATTCCAGAGCATAACCTCAAATTGGTAATAAATATTTTTGTTGCTCGCGAGTGTTCATCAAAAACATTCCGTGAAACACTTTCTACCATCAAAAATCTCTCTGCAATTCCTGATGCAAAAACAGTCTTTGGTCGCGAACTTATAAGTAAAGCACAAGCTTTGGGTGAAATTATACTTGTCGATCTTGAAAATCTCTATCCACAGATACAAAGGGCAACCACCGGTACAGAAATACAGGGCGTAGCTTTGGCTAAATTTTCCCCGGGTGGATCCGATCAGAACAAGCTCCTGCGAGTGTTAACCGCTCTTGATCATCTCTTTGATCCCAAGCGAGAAAAAAAGGAGAAGGCTGCCGATGAAAATGCAAGTGAATCTTCTCAATTGGTTGTCAAGCAAGATCTTTTATCTTCACTTTACGTAAATCCAACATTTGGCCGAATGTGGCAGAAGCTAAGTGCATGCTTAAATTCAATTAGGCAGCGGGAGCACATGCTCAATGTTGCCACCATATTACTGCCCCTTATTGAAGCTTTGATGGTTGTCTGTAAGAACACTACCATAAAAGACTCATTAACAGCAAAGTCTCAGATTAGTAAAGATCCAGCATCGGCTAGCCTACCTTTAAGCTCACAAATGGAGAATTTATTCTTCACCTTCACAGAAGAACATCGCAAGATACTTAACGACCTCGTTAGAAATACACCAAAACTTATGTCTGGAACTTTCTCTCTGCTAGTGAAGAATCCTAAAGTTTTAGAATTTGACAACAAGCGTAACTACTTCAACAGAAGCATCCATACTAAGACATCTAGTGGTCGAGAATCATTTCCTCCATTACAATTGTCTGTTCGTAGAGATTTAGTGTTCCATGATTCATTCAAATCTCTCTATTTTCAAAGTGGCGACCAGATGAAATACGGAAAATTAAGTATACGCTTTCATGGTGAAGAGGGGGTTGATGCTGGTGGTGTCACTCGTGAATGGTTCCAGGTTCTCTCTCGACAGATGTTTGATCCTGGTTATGCTTTGTTTATTCCAGTCTCTTCTGATCGTACTACGTTTCACCCCAATCAACTCAGCAGCGTGAATGAAGAACATCTCATGTTTTTCAAATTTATCGGGCGCATCATCGGCAAAGCGCTTTATGAAGGACGTGTTCTCGATTGTCACTTCTCCCGTGCCGTTTACAAACGAATACTAGGAAAATCAGTCTCCGTTAAAGACATGGAGTCTCTTGATCCAGATTACTATAAGTCTCTTATATGGATGCTTGAAAACGATATAACTGATATCATTACTGAGACTTTTTCAATTGATAGCGATAAATTTGGCGTGAATGAAACCATCGATTTTATTCCTAATGGTCGCCATATCGCTGTTACTGAAGAGAACAAGCATGAATATGTTCGCTTGATGGTAGAATGGAAACTAACTGGATCTGTCAAGGAACAGCTAGATGAATTTCTCAAAGGTAAGTAAACCATCTTGGCTGTGTCTTTAAAGATTGCTTATGAATCTAGGTTTTCATGATATAATCCCTGCTGATCTTGTATCTATATTTAATGAGCAAGAATTAGAGCTGCTAATATCCGGCCTTCCTGAGATCGATGTTGATGACTGGAAAGGAAATACCGAATATCACAATTATTCAACATCATCAACACAGATTCAATGGTTTTGGCGTGCAGTTCGCTCATTTGATAAAGAAGAAAGAGCCAAACTTCTTCAATTCGTAACAGGAACTAGTAAAGTACCTTTAAATGGCTTCAAAGAGCTCGAAGGAATGAATGGATTTAGCCGGTTTAATATTCATCGTGATTATGGCAATAAAAATAGACTTCCAAGCTCTCACACATGTTTCAACCGTAAGCTTTACCTCACTCGGTTTGATTCCATCTACATTACTAACTAATGTCTCTTAGAGCTTGATATTCCAGAATACGAGAGTTATGAAATTCTCCGACAGCAGTTACTTACTGCAATCACCGCAGGTAGCGAGTATTTCGGATTTGCATAAACTGGATTAAATTCACTCTAATCTTTATCATGATATATTACATTGCAGGCCTTTTATCGGAAAATATTAAGGCGTATTGAATGTTTCTAGACCTCGAAGGTCTATTTTCGGTATAATGGGGGTTTTTTTCACGGTTTGCACACTAAAAGAAATTAGTTTGCCTGATTACTCCTACTATGCATTCTGTTTCAGATTTGTTGCTAGCGCCGAAGTGCAGGTCGTGCGTGAAAATTCTCTGTAACCGCATAGGGAAGATTTAAATTAGGAAAAGCAAAACTAAGAGCTGCTGTAAGGTTAATAGCCTACAGAAATTACCAATGGTAATAAATATCAACTACTGGAAAAATTGAAGTTGTGAATTACATGTATCTGGAAAATTTCCAAAATTGTAAATTAATCTTCTCATTCTGACTTCACACAACGTCTAATTACTGCCATCAGCCTGATCAGCCTCTACCGAAGCATTAAATCTCCCCTCAGCATAATATATCTAGATTAAATTCATAGGTACGGAAATTAGATCACAATTTCTAAATTTAGCAGTCGCCAAAATAAAAGTATGGTCCCGAACTAGATATGTGAATATTGCAGTGCGGCTATGAAAACCATTAGTGTACTGGTAGCTACGTAATGGCAGCAATTTTAACTCGCGAGAATGTGCACCCTTGAAAAGCGATGAATCCATAAGCGGAAGCTCGACCACCACTATGTGTCAAGAAAGACATAAGACAGACTTGATGCATCGTGAATTAGCGTTTGTATAGCCATTTCCTGCGAAGCGACGAGTTATATCCCAAGAATCCAGCTTACTGCCACGGATGATATAGCCAAGTTACGGAAAGGGCTCTGTGTGCGCCTTCTCGAAGAACTACAACAGTTACTGCATCGCCCGCCACTTCTTCTTCCTCGACCGCTCAAGTGCCGCCGTGTGATGGAGTATGGACTGGGTTCCTCGGGCAGCTTCTGAGCTGAGACCTGATTATTTGTCTGTGTCAATGTACGAAATATGAGTTGGCAATTTCTGAATCTCTCAACGTGAATGGGGTTGAAAACCTGCTGGATTAATGCCTGACGTGTGACAAATGTTGTTACTATGGTATGTGAAAGACACGATGACAATAAATTTCACCACAATCATGACCGAGTCGATTAAATCTTCGTCTTTCCCTTCTTTCGGTACTGATTGGTCCACGGGCTGGAGGACTCCTGACAGAGTGGTCCATGGGTCCGCCAACTAGTTGATCAGCTTTAATGGTCGTGCCCTAGACTCATAGCTTTGGACCGACTGAAAGATGGGTGAAGGGCGACGTGGATTCCTCAGGAAAGGGTCGATAGTTCGCTGGCGACTCTTGAGCTCTTGCAACCGAGATATTGCAGCAACAAAATCTGGATCATCAATATTCTTCTCATGGACTAATGCTTGCTTTAATTCGAGACTAAAATGAAAGAAGACGTGGTTTCGTAGTTGCTGTCAGAACTAGCAATGGTGACGTCCCGATAGATGTTTGCTGTCCAGTTGGAGAAAGTCAGGCCATTTCAGTAATTAGTGTGGAGCTTGGCAGCGGTTCCTCAGGAGGCATTACAGTCCTTGAATATGCCTGACAGAACTATCCATTTGTTGTCGACGGAGGTGAAGGTTAGACACCCGTTATTCGACCAACATTATAAATGCTCTTGAATTTCTGACATCACGGACCCTTCGGACGGCTGTTTAATGTATATAGGCATTAACTTAATGTATATAAACATTGGGAACCGGTAGCTCTACTTCAGCTTTTGGGTAGCTATACTTCACCCCTGTATAGACCCCATCAAAACCTGTCTGATTGATCAGATCTTAAATCAATTTAAGCTCGACTTTTGAATTACAGGCCACCTCCCTGTATATTTTTGCACGTCGTTGCTATGCAGAACATATAAAATTGTAGATGTACATGTAAGGGGACAAAACAGATTTTTAACCAATTTACGTGTACCACAACTTATCAAATCAACGCCGAAAATGTTCACGACATTATCATTTATTCTGAATGACAATCTATACTAGCCAAAAGCCCTGTAGTATTAGAAGGAATAAAGAAAAATTTACTCCGCTAAACCTCTATGTAACTGATGATATCTATGAAATTACAGGTGTTAAGAGAAAATTAGCAGGTCATTACTAATACAATCACTATGGTTAGCGATTATGTTCTGTGAGATTGTGGGAATTTAAGCCCCGAAACTTTTACGAGGTAGAAGAAAGTTAAACACCGAAATTTGGTCTCACAAATCTGGGTCCAGCTCGTTATTCTGCGTTACTGGAGTATCTGATGCAATTGTATTCAGAAGGCAAATCCGAGCGTTGTGGCCGCTGATATTACAGACACGACAGCTGCGGGTTCGCTGGGCTGGTTGGATTTGCTGCGAAAAGGATTGCTCAACGTATTGAAA
Source organism: Podosphaera aphanis (assembly GCA_022627015.2). Lineage (NCBI taxonomy): Eukaryota > Fungi > Ascomycota > Leotiomycetes > Helotiales > Erysiphaceae > Podosphaera > Podosphaera aphanis. The sequence continues at coordinate 23,055 of JAKRRZ010000313.1, forward strand.
AGCAGTAGGATCGCGGCGCGTTGAGCCTGTGGGTCTGCCGCTTTACGATTGTCATTTGGGTTTGTTATTATTGATGACCACATATTTTCAGCTTCGGGGGCCTTTGATATTTGAATTCGGAAGCGGCAATTTTCGCTCAGAGATGTGGTACTTCTGGAGCGCGGTTGATCGGTAGGTCTACCTCTGTGAACGCAAGATAGAATTCTGCTTTTTGGTTCACCTCTCACCTTGTTACCAGCGGTGTTGGTTCGTTGAATTCGAAGACAATAACCGTTATTTTTGGCAAACTCTTTCTCTTCCTGCGTTGCTTTATCAAGCGAAGAGTAGTGAGCAATCATAGAAGTATTGGAGCGCGTAACAGTAATCATTTTTACAACTGATTCGGTTTGATGAAGTTAAATAGATCCTAAAATGTTAGTAACGTAAAACATCGTACGGTGGTGCTCGATGCTCACTAGCTATAATATAAATAATTCTTTTGAGAGTTGATCTCGAATTTGCGTAGAATCAGAAGTTTGAAATTGATTAATAAGTGACGAGGCCTCTATTTCTATTGTTATGTCTATCGGATTGAAACGGGAGATTTAACGACTAGATTCGCTTTATTTATTACTTGCATTTACTTTCAAAGTGAACGAGGACGATATCTGCATAGCAACGACGTGTAAAAATATACAGGGAGGTGGCCTGTAATTCAAAAGTCGAGCTTAAATTGATTTAAGATCTGATCAATCAGACAGGTTTTGATGGGGTGAAGTACAGGGGTGAAGTACAGGGCTACAGGGGTAAATTTTCCTCCCATGAGGTTTCTCTGGTCAATCTTCATATGAATATGGAAAGTATCTGCACGATCATTAACGAATTGGGCTGAGGCTCTCCACAAAAGTGTCAGGG
>JAKRRZ010000314.1:0-23926 GCA_022627015.2 Podosphaera aphanis
CATCGCCTCTTTTGCGGCCTGATCTGCTAGAATATTTCCACGGATGCCGGCATGACTGGGAATCCATCGGACTTCGATTTTGCCCGGAATAGTGTGAGGTAGGCGTACCCGTTGAGGCCAGGCAGCGGTCTTGTTGGTGAAGTCTAGAAAGAGCTTCTGCGAGGAGCAGACAGGGGATGACAGGAGACGACGGGCTACTTCTAGGTTGTCTGTAAGAATCCAGAGATTATTAGCAAATCTTGTTGATGGGAGTGTCAAGGTTAGTTCCAGTGCATGTAGCACGGCGGTGGCTTCAGCGTCAAAAATTTCTAGTGTAGGGCTAAGAGGGATAAGTCTTCTGAGAATGACCCGGTCCGCTTGCATCACAACCACTCCGGCTCCTACTTGGGGACCAGAGTCTGACTCTGATCGGCTACCGTCTGCATAAGCAACCAGATCTTGGAATGGAATTTCGCCGGAGCCTCGGAAGGGAGACCTGGTGACTCGCTTAATGCTAGCGCGCCAACCTTCTTGGTTGTGCCATGGGGGAAGAATAAGAGGGTCTATGAACTCTACTTCAGGGAGGCTGAGGATTCCAGCAGAAAAGCGAGATATACGCCTTCTATATTGCAGGGTCCATTCCGCACGTCGGCGAAGAGGATGACGGCGGTCTAGGCGGTGGATACGTAGAGCAGCCTGACGTAGTCTTGCGTCCAGCTGGATTGGGGGGAAATGACTCTTGTTAAAGGAGGAGGTAATGTCACAGGAACGAAAGTATGATCACGTGATCATTGTAAGGTATTCCTAAGCGAGGATGTTTATCGTAGATCTCTTCTCCTGACCTGCATCTGCGGGCAGGAGAAATCACCCGAACACTTCTTTTTCTGCCGACTAGGCCGAAACCGCGCTCGCTTAAAGGGCGGACCTCGACACCCGAGCCCCGGAATCCGATGGGTATTAGGCACAGTGGAGGGAGGAATATCTTTCAACAACTGGCTTCAGGCTCCCTCCTTTTTTGATGAGATACAGCTCCGCCGCTAGTATGCCCCGTTGACATAAAGAACTTTTCTATCAGTGTTCTATCAGCCTACGATTTTTATAATTTTCTTTTTTGCTATATTTTTGTTGTTCTTATGTTATAAGGTGTAACCTTCACGTCTTCATTCAACTTATCCCTGTTGCAGGGTATCCCCTACAATATTCTAGACAGGTATCAGTCTACCAAGTAAACCATTCAGAGACCCAGTGGAAGGGTGCTCTCCATATATTTACTTTCGGCAGAAAGGTTCTAGGCAGAGAGGCCTGCATCTATGAGTAGAGGCCAAGTCCTTTGGGGCACTGGCACGTCGGGTAGCTATTATAGGCTGAGCTAACCGGCACGTGTCACTTTAAGACTCGTAGCCGTGCGCCGGTACGACGCTAAATAAGTAAGAGAAAAAACATTGTAGAGCTCTTGGCTTACAGCTTAGCCTTCCCTTGTGCAACGACGTTTATCTTCCTCTGCACAGCTGAGTTTACATTCTGCCGTGATCCGAGTTCCAACGTACTAGTACTAGGATTCCCGTGATAGTACCTACGCCTTCGGAAATATACCACACGTTCCAGATCAAGACCTGAGATATCGAACGTGCTTGGTGGTCTCAAATATACTACCTACCTTGGTTGCTCCACCATTGCTACGAGAGCTAGGGAGCAGTAGATACGATCATCGAGTATGTGTTTCGGCGAGCTTCCCTGCTCTGAGTATTTACACCAACGTCTCAATTAGACCGTGATCCGCGGCGAGCGAAGGCTCACACTTTTAGGCTTCATCAACTCTCAGATTTGGGAACAACTACGGGTGGCTCCATTCAATTCACAGTTTCACAGTTTCCTCCCCGCGCTACTTCAGTCGAACTCTCTGGATTCACGCCCCCTCGATGGAATTTGGGCTTAGAACAACTTCAGTCATTTGATGACTTAACGGCCCAGATAAGCTGCTGCCATCCATTTTTATGGATTTATCATCATTCACTTGACCTTGACTCATGCTTTTAAGAACATCCAGTCCTGTTAAGGTTTGTCGTTAACTTAACAACTCGCTGCTTCTTTTCTTGCTCCTCCCAGAAATGAATGACATACATATAAATTACATAGTATTTAAGACACCAGTAGACACAGGCGAGGCGGCAGACGTGAGGTGAATCTGAACCTCTCTCTGGATTTAGGGGTTCTCGTTCCTCTCAGTGTTCAACCTAGATCTTTCTGCTGATAAGTCGGGCATGTTTGGCATGTTTGAGGTACAATATATTTCTAGATGCCTCAATCGGGCAACAAAAAAACTTTTATGCCGATTTGTGTCATAGTTGGTTCTTGACGAATTAGTAGGATAATTTTGTTATCCGGTAGACGCTGAATGCCAGCTACGTTGTGAAATTTCAAAGAATTTATGGTTTGGGTGTTTGAGGGGGATCAACATTGAACTGTCGAGTCAAATTTAGCTTCAACAGATATCAAAAGTAATTTTAATTCATACCCAATTATAAAGATAATCTAGACAAGAGCCAAATTACATTTCAATGGACTCCTTTGATACCTCTGCACTACAATCCTTTGTAATGCGAATCCTGATCATAGAGCCAACGTGAGTCGCTAATTAAATTCAACCAACGATAATTTAGACAAAATTTATAAGCAAAACAATCACCAAAGCATCATCCGATCTCTCATTTATCCATCATTTCGTTGGCAGTCAATTTCTCAAGTATAAACTTCACTGCAAAAAGTTTCAACAACCAAGCCTAAAAATCATTAAAAATATTAATGTTACTGAGCATAAAGCAAACATGCGGCAAGAACCGAAAGCCAAAAATTTTAATCAGGCGCATTTGAATTGCCTTCTGGGCTAGGTGGACTGACAACTGTCGTGGGAGTAGATGTCTTAGCATCTTCGTCAGATTCCCTATCCATGTTAACATCGCCCGCTTCGGACATGCTTGATGTTTTCTCTCTACGACGTCGCCTTGATTTACGTTCCTCTTCAGCGTTATCACGTCTTCGAGAACGACGCCAACTGTCTCGACGTTCAGAGGTGTCACCATCTTCAATAGATCCATCAATGCTTCCTCGCATGCCTTGAAGAAGCATTGCTGCGCGATTTGCAACGTCATCATCACCATCTTTAGGAGAAAGGAGGTCAGGGCTTATCACCGTGTTAGGACTCCTTACTAACTCTTCTTCTACTTCAGGTATTTCATCGGCGTCAGGGATTACCTGTCCTGAAGCTACACGAACCTGATGCTTTGTTTGAAGACGAGCTCGCCTTCGTCGATCTCGTTGGTCTCTAACTTGAGGAGCAGCAGCTCGAAGTTTTTCTAGGAGAGTATCCATTGCTCCTGCAGAAACTGGAGATGGAGGTGACCCTGGAGAGCCACCAGCTTTTGTTTGGGCATGTTTTCTCTTCATCGATGCCTCATTGCGCTTACGCATTGCTTCAAGAGCCATATTTTTTTCTTTAGACTTTTTCCATTCATTGACAAACATTGCTAATTTAGCAAAAAAGTCTCTCCTAGCTATTTCATCGGTAGGGTCTTCACCGTAAAATACCATGATATCATTGTATACCCGAATCATATCCTCTAAGTAGAGATGCATTTGTTCGGCTTTCCATCGGGCCTCTTTCATTGATCTTAAGACAACTTGAATGACACGATCTTCTGGATGAAACTTCTTTGGATCGCTCAAATTACCAGAGTCAAGAGACATTTGAACATTCTTGACGTTATCAACATATCGTCTGGCGTCTTGTGAGAGTTGGTCTACGTTGAGCTTCTGTGCTGTGAGAACCCCGGAAATGTCTTCGGTAAACCGTTCCCATTCTGAGTATTGATTCCGAACAATACGTTCAACAAGATCTGCAAAAGTTGTTTCATTCTTGTCATCTTTGACCATTGCTAAACGTGCTAGCGAACTCAACTTGAATCCGCTGGCCTGTTTTTTTGAATCATTCATATAATTACCAATATCAAGGATTAAACCGAGGACGTTCATTAATGAAACAGAGTCTCGTAATGACTCCGAAACTGCTACTACTTGCTTTAGCTTGGATGAAACCTCTTCATACTCGACTTCGAACGTGCGTGTAAGGGAGAGAGCACGCATTCTTGCTTTCCAGTAATGATGAAGCTCATAAGCGGTCTGGAGATATATTTGGTCTTCACGGGTCAGTTCGGAAGGATCCATTTCGCGGTCTTCCTTGTTGATATCTAGTCCAGCCCACTCCCTGCTGTATGGAGCCATCAACTTAGCAGTGTTCTCTGGCATGTTACACATATCCTCTTTTTGCAAGAACTCCATTACGACAGGGTTATCCAGAACCTCACCATCACAGTGAATAACCATCCGTACCACTTTTTCAACAGAGTATGCCGAGAATTTCGCTAATGATATTTCTGGAGACGTTAATAAGGTTTCATACTTGCCTCTGAAAACTTACGAAAAGATCGCATTAGATCGCTAGATATTATCTGTTTCTTGTCTGACTTCTTATTACCTCCCTTCCCTATGTTTTTTATTTCCTTGGCCGTGAATAACTTCTCGACTTCTTCAAGAATACCTTTTTGTACAAGCTCAGCATATTTTTCTTCCTTTTCCGCCGCTGTTGGTGCATGAGCTGCCCAATGTGTTGTCATGGGAGTATCTACTTTCTCCCAATGTAGAGCCTTCAATTTCTTTTTTGGCCGAGAAACAGGTAAGCTTATTTTGGGTACGGCAGTGTATGTGGAAACCAAAAACTTTCCAGCCATTGGAGGGGGGGGTGGTGGAATCATCCCCGGAATCTTAACTCCAGGCATTGGTGGAGGTGGCGGAGGTGGCGGAGGGGGTACAGTAGAGCCGAATCGCGGAATCGAAGGCGGCGGTGGCGGCGGTGGAGGTGGTGGAGGTGGTGGAGGTGGCGGCGGCGGTGGAGGCGGCGGTGGAGGTGGAGGCGGAGGCGGTGGTGGAGGCGCGATACTTTTGTCTACTATCTCCTGCACGGATAAAGATGGTTGAGGAGACGTAGCAGGTGGAGGCTCATTTGGATCTTTGATAAATTTTACACCACTAGAATCACCTTTTTCTGTTATATTTTCAGTCTGAGGCGTGCTTTCAACTATCAGCAGATCTTTGTTGGGTGGTATATCTTGGATCGGTGCGCTATCAACCTGAAGTTTACTCCCGGTCGACGTCATGTTTTCTGTCTTAGGTGTACTTTCAATTGTTGACATGTTGTCCACCTTAACTGAGCCTCCGATAGCACTTTTACCAAAACCCTCGGCTTCTAGTAAGCCCGTATTACCTGTTGTAATATCGTCTTTAGGCGTTCTCGGCGAATTTGATCCAATACTGGGATCAGAAGGTCCGGTGGTGGCTCCGTCATTGTCTGCATCTTCATCTTCACTAGCATCGTACTGCTTAACTTTGACTTTCATTTCTTCCAAGTACCCATGTGGCTGCCTTGGACGTTTCAACTCAATAATTCGAGGTCTCTCATAGATAATGCTATCTTCTTCTTCGGCTTCGGCATCAACCGTCGTATCTTGCATAGAAAGATGCTTATCAATACTTCTCGTCCCACGTGCAGCACTACCTAGAAACCCGTTTTTAAAGTCATTTGGTTGGATATCAGACTCGAACAGGGGTTCACCAGTGTCCATCTCTTCTCTGAGTTCTCGAAGTCTGTCAGATGTGCCGGCAACTTCAGCCCACATCCGACCCTCTAACTTAAATTGAGTATTTTGTCTCTCAATCTGTGTCTCCAGGCGGCCCATAAGCTTCTCCCGATCAAGTATGCCATTCTGTCTGGAAACATTCATTTCTGCCAGAGCACCACGGCCTTTTCTGCCTGTATTCGAGGCAGCAATATTTTGGGCGTCTCGAAGCATCAGATAGAGTTCCCTGGTCTCAAGCTCGTTTCGTTGAGCTTCTTTAGCCCGGGTAGTTTGAAGATTTTCTACTTCTACCTTGAGAGCATCGGCCTGACGCCTTTGGATTTCGATGACTTGCGATTGTTCTTCTAATTGCTTTTGCATTTTGGCGACGAGGCCGTTGGCTCCTAACTCAATCTGAGCCTTCATTTCATCACGTTCAGCCATAGCAGACTCTGCAATTTGTCGAGCTTCAACAGCCTCATCAAAAGCCTGACGAGCTTCAGAATCCGTGTGAAGTTTGTCCAATAGACTTTGAACGGTGAAATTGAGACTCTGTTTTAGGTCCATATCTGGTAGGCGACGATCCATAGCGACATAACTTAACATTGAATCAACAAGTTGAAACATACGCAGGCGTTCTTCGCCTTGATTGTCACGAATGAGTAAAAGGTGTTGTAGTGAGGATATAAAATAGTCTTGGGTCCTACTGCCTCGAACTTTTTGCATGATGGCGTCAACGATTTGGGCGGGGTCATCCAGATCCTTGACATCATTTTCTACATTATCTTTGATGCTGTTACTTTCGCGTTCCAAAAGATCTTCGTAGTCAATTAATTCATTTGTCCGGAACCTTTCGACCTGCTTATCTATAACATCGTATTGAAATCCTTCCATCTTTGTGAGAATTCGCTTAATACCACATGCCGTAAACTGCGCTCTTACGTGGACTCGAAGTTGCAAATCTTTATTTGGGGCATCCACAATCATATTAATAAGGAAAAGAGTTGCCACAGCATATTCCATTAAAAGGTTTTCCATACCAATACCTCCATTTCGAAGTTCATCACTGGCCCCGACAAGACTTCCCATTTTGCCTCGGCCATCGATGGTAACTTCTACGACACGCATCCAAGCATCAAATCGTCCATTTTCACCGTGCTGAGTCTTGACATAGTCTAAGGCTTGGATGACCTTCAAATGGCCTTGTCCATCTGCCCAATGGCATAAAAACGTAAGAATTTCACTGACTAGTTTTCGTGATGTTAATCTCGGTGAGATGAGAGATGAAGCTAGTGCCACGATTATTTGCTGGTGAGCGAGGGCGTCATCGGCTCCGTATTTATTATTCATAAGAGCTTTCAGACATTTTAGTATGTCGTATTCTCGATCGAGATCTTTCTCGCTAGTCAGGCCAGTAGGAGGTGCGGGTCCTTGTGCCTGTCGCCTATTTAATTTTCCAAGAACGTTTGTGAGAGCAACTTGTCCTTGGCACTCAATAAACGTCTTTACCCACCCGATTGGTTGTGTTCGTAGACTAACTGCCAAACTCTGAAGTTGCTTTGCTGTGATGGTATTATCCATAACCCTTTTTACAAACCATTCAGGCGTGCCTTCTTCATCCGCGTTGGAGAGTGTCTCTATCTCACGCCCATACTGCCCGTATTGTCCAGTATTGCGTAGAGCTGTTCTTCGTTTTTGATCCCCTTGGTATTCAGTAAGACGGTCCTGGTACACTAGGGTCCATTTTTTTTCGGGTGGATAAGCCATCATTTGCCGCCTTGCTTGTTCAGGTAGGTTGTGCCATCCTCGCTTCTGCATCAAAGCCAAAAATTCTTCTTCCAAAAACCTCTCGCTGCTCGGTCTACTTGCATCAAACGGCTGTAGAGGAAGTGGTGGAGTCGGAGGTGGCTTATTGTTTCGATTCGAATCTCGGTATAATATATTTGAGCCAGGCAAACTTGGGAGAGGATTGTTGTTTGGTACTTGAGTGTTCGTTCGAGACGATTTTCCAGATGCAACACTCGACCGATCGGCGCTAGAGTCTAAATCGAATGAGCTACGGCCGAAAGTTGAAGATGATACAGTTGAATTCGTGTAGTTTGAGTCCGTTCTTGAATTGTATCCAGTTATGGCGCTTGCCCCACTCCCTCTACCTGGTCCCCATAGCTGCAGCTGAGCTTTGCCTCCAGTTGATGCCATTGTTATATTTGAATTAGTGCCATTAATAGAGCGGATCCCAGATACATGAGAATTTCCTTTTACTAAGCCTTGCGAATCCTGTTGTGAATCTGTTATGGACCTACTAAGCTGGTGTGATTGTTTATCTCTTCGCACAGGCATCTGATCACTTCGAGGTAGGTACTCTACCGGTATAGGTGACCTGTTATCTGCTGCAAGCTTATCGTAGGGAACCGAAGCTACGACACCCTGTCCAGATCGATCCGCGCCAGGCGGATAGGTACCTTCTTCTACTGATATTGAGGAAGAAGAATTTCTAAGGTGCCTTGATGTTCGCGGTGACTTTGAAGCGTTACGTCTTGTCTTCTCTTGATCCACTCCGAGACTTTCATCGCTTGTGGTTTTTCTATCTCTTTGCCGGCTGCGAGAGAAAAGAGATTTCCCGCCAGAAGATGTCCTGGATTTGCTCTCTCCAGACATTATTCGAAGCTGTCATCCGGAGAGTTGGGCTAGCCCGGAATGAATTATAAACGTTCCTGGCTAGGGATGCAATTCAAGGTTCTTTTTTCTTCTCAATTCCCCATTGCTTGCATTATGACTTCTAGATGTACACTCCAACTGGGAAATTTTGTAAAACTTCTATAGCGATACTATCTGCAAGTTAATGTTATCAGTAATATGATCTTGTACGTTTTGGTAAGGCAAATTGCCTACCAGATCGCCACTCCGTAAGTTATTTCCGAACCAATTTATGTTCACTGGCCCAGCCAGAAGTTGTTAATTAGATTGACCGAAGAGTCTACCGGCAGAAGCAATGCAGCGAGTTTGAAGATGTGCGCTTTTCAACGCTAAGACAGACTTGCACACGTACACGACTAATCTGTTTGAAACGTGCGAGCTCGGACGGAGTTAACAGAACGTGAAAAGTAATTCGTAGGAATCAACGTTAGTAATGAATACACTACAGAGACGAGAGTTGAGATGGTGTGTCAATTTCACATGAACATATAATTTCAGGGGCGTGCAGTGGCAGAATTTAGGTCTAATTGCTGCGTTGTAGGCAACGCTACCGTCTTACTGATCAGCATTCAAGGCAAGAACGCCGAGCAAATCACAGGGTCACATCTACAAATGGATTAGTTGAATTTTACAGACGCTGATGTAAAACTGAATTTGGTTCCACATTTACAACCATGTCCGAACTCCTGAGCACTCCAGAATAAAAGAACCTTTTGGAGTAAGAATAAATCTGCATATTCTTAAATTGATATGGGTAAGGAATATTTCCCCCACCCAGCGCCTGATGCTGCTGGGAAAGAAGATAGTGTATCGGTGGGTGTTTTCTCTGTATTTAAGGTAAGGTTGAGGAAAAAGAATGTTAGCTATATATCTAATCGCAGTAGACTTTGACAATCACTGCAATCATCTCTCTGATACTTTATATAGTCTTATCTTTTTTAGTTGTACCAATATGGAAAAGGTATCGAGGTCGATATAGCACCTATCTACCTCTCGAGAGAATAACCTCCCAGACAACTTCTCTACAACAAAGGGTACAGACTGCGGTCATAAATTATCTCGTACCATCATCATGGACAACTCAGTTCTTACGAAATCAGCACTTGGCAAGTGCTGATGAAGTAAGTGACTTCGACGAGGACGATGGTGAAGAATTATTCGAAGTTGATAGAAATCGGAGAGAAGCTCTGTCGTTGGACGCAAGAAGAGATCACAACGATGAGGGGAATCGTCTAAGTCGTGATCTTGAGGAGGGATTCAAAGACGACAGTGATAGCGATAATGATTGTGAAAGAAATAGCCGTCATGGAAGCCAAATCGGAGTCCGATGAAGAAAGTTACAACCGCCACATCAAAGGGAAACTTGAATAACTTGGGCTTTTATAAGAGTGTCTAAAGTCTCACTAAGAGACATCCTATTCAGGATGCCTAAATCAGAGACATACATCGTCTCTGCTTCTCTCTGGTCGTTCTAAAATCTAGCAACACCAGGAAATCAGCCATCCATTACCAATGTTATTTCAGCACTCCTTCTAATGAGCAAAGCTAGCTTGCAAATGGAAGCGGAATATCCGCACCAACGTATTTGATAACAATCGAGAATTTATTGTCAGCACTCGGTTTAAATCGCAGGAAATAAATTGAAAAATATATTGTGAAACAACTGCATGTACACACATCTCTAGTCCTTCACTCCAAATTTCTCAACTTTCTGCCCCTACAACCTATCGACAGAAACTGCAAAAAACTAACCATGAACAAAAACTCTCGGATACCTATCATTTACTCTATATTTTTGTTCCTTGAGTAACGAATCCTCTACGATGCATGATCCAACTTTTTCTCACCTATGCGATCAGCTAATATCCTTGTTTTGACACGTAAATCGTGTCAGATAAGTGCTTTAGAGATATGGATCGCATTAGAATTCTAAAAGAACCTTTTCGCCGTATTAATGGCGGTTCGCTGTTTTATCTCACGGATGTAATTTGTTCTTACGAATTCTGACTAGTACAAGGTTTGAATAGGATCATTCATGATCCACCCAAGGGTTAGTCAGCGCAAGCAGTGATTATGTCGTCACGAATTAATTTTCACAACAAGCTGGACAATTCTGGGAGACATCGAAGATAAGTCTAGGTTTCTTGCTAATAAATTTTGGATCCTACGATTTCTTTTTCCTTGAATCAGAATTCTATCGTCTAAGAACTGGGATATCGCCGCCTAAATCTAATTCTTTGAAAACAAAATAAGGAGCTGAGCAATACGAAAAAATTCTCACTAGAAGATTGAAGTTGTCAAAAATTCTTAAGTCCTGATAGAGGCACGGTTGACGGAAATAAGATCAACTGGGGTTCTTGAAACAGTATCTACGAGAAAAATTCTTGCTGCTACAAAGGAAGAGGCTTTTATGATTTCAGTTGATTAATGGCCCACAAAAGTTATGGTTCTAAAGCTACTGTCAAACCTTGCCAAAAGGATAGCCTTCTCCATAAGGATTGTGGTCAAAGCGTAAAAGATCTTTGCATCAATTTTGCCGATCATTTAACGATACCCTCTTCTACAAGGATAATCCTTAATTTCCTTGTCCCAAAAATATTTCCGCACCAAAATATCCTTACAGATCCCTTTTAAGGCCTGAGGCTCTATCTGTTTTCCAGGCCAACACCATGAATTCCTCCCGATCATGACCTACATCGCCAACTCACTCTGTTTATTAATAATCGTTTTCTCTGCAACATATCATGAGTGAAGGATTTCTCCCGCAGTAAAATATATTCCTTTTTCGGGCTCTGTTTAGAAATATTACTACTTGTTCCAATTTCCAAACTTTATAACTGTCGCGCAAAAGTTTTCATGACCGGCACTTTGTGATTTGGCGTGCTGTGAAAGGATCTCGCCACAGGATACGCCGGCGTTGAATTGTTTCCCAACGTTGAGGTACTTTAACTTCAATCTTTTTCTATTTTATTCAAGAATAAGATATTAGTATTCAAATTCCTTACTATACCCCAGGGCTAAAGAACGTGAGATGGTCAGAAAATGTGGGATTTCTAGGGTCCATAAGCGTCTTTGGGAGTGAATAAGGTTTTACTAAACCTATACTGGCTTGATCATCAAAAGCACGAATATATTTTGTATGGGAAAAACTTGCGGTAGACAGAACGTGAGTGGGTCTTTATGGCGCCTAATGAGACTTATTTTGGAAATTATGTATTTTATGACTACGTTTAAACATGGATAACTATTTACAGCGAAAATAAAATCAGTATCTATTATATCCTACATCGGCATCCAGAACTGCCTAATATCTTGGCGGCATTGTCTCAATGAGTCTTATGAGTTCATCTGCCGACAGTTGTTCCAGGCTTTTATAACTATGAGACACAGATCGTCCTGGGTCCACTGCCTTCTCTCATTCAAATCCGGATAATGAAATTAAATGTAATTCTCATCCAGTTCCGCACGATTTGAATTGAGTCGAGGTGCGGGGAGAACAGCGTTCATTTTGATAGCGCGATAACTCTTTCCATAAGCCCTTCCATCGCTCGGGCTGATGTGAGCAGAGGAGCGTCATCCCGCGTGACTAGAAGCCCTGGTTGAGATGATAGATCTTCACTCTTTATCACAGAGCAAACAGGGTCCTTTTTTGTTTCCAAATATAGATGCCACAGTCACTGACGGTTCAACGAAGATAATCTCTGGCGAAGTGTAGTAGCTTGGCTTTGTTAGAAATCTGATCTGGAAAGTGTCTTTGCCTGAGAATATTAATATTATGCAATGGGTACTCATGGTCGGTCTTGGACCCACTTAAAGGCATTGATTGATCTGGCGTCAAACGTTTCTCTTGTCAACGAGGCGCACGTAGGGCCTGCGGTTGGTCCATCTTGGACATAGTTGAGCAGATTATCTTCCGTTAAGTTTAGGGAATTTTTCGTAAAGGTGGGTGGAGACTAGACTCATAAAGTTGATTGATAGTGGTAGTAGTGGTGGATGTGATGACGGTGACGATAACGACGTTGGTGTGGAGAAGCTGTTAGCAATGGAAAATGAGGTCCATTGATTCATTTGATAGATGCCTCAGGATAATAACCTAGCCTCAACTAGTCTGCATACTAGCTGGGATATAACCTTGTCAGTCACCTGGAGCGAGGTTAAACCATGCTTTACCACTCCAATGTTCTTAGTCCCTGCGACATTGTGAATGAACTTGGCTATATTCTACTAAATTGATATACTTTATTTGTATTAGATTCATATACCAAACAGCGAAATAGAGCTATGTAGGGCATCCTTGCGTCGTCCCAGTAAAACCTGTTACAGGCTCTTAAAGTCTAAGGCTCAGTGAAACGGATATCGAGAATGTGAAAAATTATACATGAAGAACAGAGAGAGTTAGTCATGTCCCTACTCCAACGGCAAAAAGTTCGCCGGCAAAAGATTATCCTCATGCTCCGTCTTCCGCCAAGAGAAGGTTCGCTTTATGAAACTGCGCGAGTCTCCGGAAGTTAAGTATCCATCGGGCTGTAAGTGGAACAAGGCGAAGGTCGGAGAGAAGCCGCAGTACTACTGCTGTCCCGCATAAAGGTCGAACTGCTTGAGAATATGCAAGTCTATATGCAGGTGAAATTTCTTTTTCCTTGGTCAAAGTTCAGAGAGAGGGAAAGGCGAGAAGATCTGAGAATTGGCTGAGAGCCATCCCCTCCGACTTTAAGATCAATTTCTATTTCACTCCTTATTCATATTTGACGTTTATTATACAAGGTCTAACTCTACAAAAATTGATTTTAGGGTCCAAAATTTGTATAGTAATGTAGAATGCACGATCCCGTTCCACATCTTCCATTCAAAACTATGTTATTTCGTCCGTAGCGTCGTCCACAGTGAAATTGGATCGTAATTAGTGATGAATAAAGGTCAAGTGGAACTGGTCTCAATGTCGGAGGGGATGGCTCTCGGCCAATTTTCAGATCTTCTCGCCTTTCCCTCTCTCTGAGCTTTGATCAAGGAAAAAGAATTTTCACCTGCATATAGACTTGCATATTCTCAAGCAGTTCGACCTTTATGCGGGACAGCAGTAGTATAGAGACGTTAGGCGGTAAGTCATGTTAATTGGAAATATTGGTAGCAGCAAGTTGTGAGATTTGCTGGAGATAATTAATTTCACAGACAAGACAGATTTGCACAAGAAAGAGTCTGTCAATCGTGAGTGAGTAGTTCCTGACAATTGTAATGTAGACACAGCTATTTATAATATCTAAAGAAAAAGGAAATTTAGTGATTTGTATTAATACGGTTTAGCGTATTTTACCAACCTCAAAACTTATGGAAAGATTAGTATTTGTCGATCTCGTTGAGTGCACACAGCTATCTTATCCAATGTTGGATGTATTAATTTCAACAAGCCCTCCTCTAAATGTTCACACAATGCCCTACGTCGGCGATGCACCATTGGACAATCGAGCAGGACGTGTCACGCGTTTTCCCTCCCAACACTGCATGGACAGATATTGTCCTCAAGTCCCATTACTCCCGCTCGCTTTAGAAACATAATTAAGCCATTATGACCTGTCCGAAACTGGACTAAAGCAGAGCTTTCGGCTTTGTGGAGGTGTTTATGCTGAAAGAGAACTTTTTTGTCGGGAGGGCTGACAAGAGCATCCCACCGACGGATGACAATATCAGTTGGTCCCCTTCCCATCGACGAACCCAATGGCAGCGTGGATCTCAGCGAACTATATCTATGGCTACTCCTGCCACAATAGCTTCTAATCTTATTGTAACAGCTCTATTCCCCCAGCAGGAATATATCGATTTACTTCAAGGTTCTGGGCGATAATTCCCTTGGAGAAGAAACCCAAACAAACGACTGACTTTAAAATAGAATCAGCCTATTTTATTTACGAAAGCTCTAGCGGTAGATGAACCCCTATGCCCCTGCGTATAGGAAATGTTCACTTGGCGATGTATATGGCCAGACTTTATCAATTCAAAAATTACGTCTAGTCAACTCTGCAGCTTCACAAGTAACAATCGTTAAGTTAAATTCGCAACTTTAGTAGTCGGTGACGTTATGAGAAATCACTGAAGTACATGTATATATCAAGCGCTTGATATTAGTTCTCGATGGATTTTAAATGTTATACACAATCCGCATGTAATCTATCGAGGCTTGCCCTAACATGTCGAACAACTCGATTGAGTCTCATACTGCAAAGAGCGCCGAGCCTTGATGAATGCTTGTTTGAAGATACACGTAGTGGATGCCTTGAAATAACTGTCAAGGGTATCACAATTCAATTGCTGCTTGGGCTTTCAGACGTTGTTTTTCCGCTATACTATTCAAAAAGCATTAAAATAGCAGTTTTTCAATTCAATATTTCTCTAGTATTTGATTTAGCTACTCTTGGTCATACTGTCTCCCACCTGAAAAGAGGAACTGGTGGCTTTAGTTTGGTGAGACCATAGAGTGAAGAATTATCATTCGCAATAGAAAACATCAAAAATGTGGTAAATCTTTCATAAGCTAAATCATACAACAATATGATTACTCAGAGGACCTTGATGAGACTTACATGCACTTCAAACTTTGAAATACAATTGTCCCGGGTCGTTCCAAACTTGCCGCTTCTAAAGTGAAGGTAAGTAAAATACTGGCTGAACTCGGAACTTGATGCACTCATACGTTGTAAACATAGTCGAAGATAGTCAATTAGAGTTTTGTCACACGAGTTTCGACAGCAGCTCGAATGATAGGGCCACCAGCACTCCGAAGGAAAGGTGCGCGGCTTCCCCGGGCTCATCACACTTTCCACCATCGATTGGCTGGCCGTGATTCTTTGGTCCTTGGCATACGCCTATCTCGTTCTATAGCCCGTCGAACATGTCTTCTTGGACTGGGGCCCCATGGAACACCTGTCGCGGTGACGCATGGCTGTCGCACTTGCATCTCCTGATGGATGGATTGATGTTAGCGCTGATGTTCATGGATATGCGCCGAGGCGACGTCGTCGTCCTTCTCTCGCGTGCGTGCACAGGTTAACCACGGGTCTCGTTGCTCGCTTCTGCGATCTTGCACAGCCGTCGCCAAGGGCCCCGCTACCATGGGATCGTCACGCGGTATACTCGTACATTCCACATGGATGTGCCCGTGTCGCAGGGACCGGCTTCATGTCGCTCATCCGCCGTGGCTGCATGACGTTCATCTGCCGGGTGTCTGGAGATATTTCGATGAGCTCTTGTCGTTGCGGCGATGGCCGGACTGCGCGCCGCGCAGGCGTGATGCAAAAGCGTTCCTCTTCATGTCATGGTACGAAAGTGTGGTTCATGCTGTGGTACATGTCAAGCGACCGATATTGATGATGCTTTCTTCTCAAGATTTTACTGATGGAGATGCTGCCTCTTGAACGTTTCCCTCTCCGGCCTGCCCTCGCGCTGAACTCACACCTGGGGATTTCAAGTGTCAATGGGCAGAGCACTCGCATGACGTGATCCTGTGCATCGATGCTGAGAAGGTTCATTGCTGTCATCCTTGATTTTCCCAATCCCATTATCACGCGAGTGTCACTTTATGTGCGCCTAAGAATCTCGACGTTCTAAAATCGTCACAAGTGTGGATTGTGCGTATTACATCAACGGAGAAGTCTTAATGTCTGGCTTGAGGCTACACTTGAGATTTCTTGTTATGATCAACGACAGCTCTTATATCCTGAATCGACCTGCTACGAATCAGTGAAATCAATCGCTCAATGTTCATCTTACACATCTTGAGTTCCTTGTATGAACGTGTTTGGCTCTGAACAAGACATTGATTCCGGCTGGTATCGTATTATTTAGAGCCCATACATCATCGGCTTCAGTAGTCTCCCAGACTTTGAGTGTTTTAGAAAAGAGGCCCGTCAAAAGATCTAAGGGGGGAGTGAAGAGAATTATTGAAATTTCCATTTAATCTCTGCCTAAAGAATTACTCTACTGCTACCACCCACTCACTGTCTTTGGAGGAGATTTTAGTGACAGACGAAAGTTACATGCTCTTTCTGTAATTTCCAACTCGATTTGAGTCTTGTCTAGAGTTTGAATATGAAGAGAAGCAAATTATAGTTCCTCAGTATCTTCTACTGCAATTGCACTACGTAATGAAGCCGGGTTGACTTTATTGGCATTAGATCTATTCAGTTGATGACTTCAAGTTCGAGCGATCTCTCTTTGAGCAGTCGAATTTCTTCATACAGAATATACTTGAAGATAAGTAGATGAGAGTATCGCGTCGATGCAGTCTCAGTGTCAGGTTATCAAGAAAGAGAGAGCTCCCGATTTGAGAGATTATACGTCTCTCAGATTGGACTTAATCTCGTTTGTCAGAATGGATCATGAAAATGTGTTAATTGTCAAATAGTGAAAGACCAAGCTGTTAAATGAGTCACCGAATGAACTCTGAGTTTTCACTTCGCCACTTTATCGCACATTATCCGTGAACAAACGGAATCTGATTTCTTGCTATTCATCGCAGGTCAGCCGGCTAATTGATGTGCGTTTGAGGTGATTTTCCTAGATCTTTCACCCACAAAGAAAATTGACGACCAACGCGATCACTGAAACATCTTGACCGGCCAAGACTAAATTCCAGTTTGTTACTTGACCATCGGCAAACGAGTTACGTGCGGAGATGGGCTGGTTATAATCCTCTCAGTCTTAACTTTGGCAGACTAAGACGGTGTTGAAAGTGAAGGTGAAATAGCACACCTTTTTATCTTCTCTGCAACATCATCACCACCATCACACTGATTGAGAGCGCTTGCCGGTCGAGTGCCACAAAATTAAGTTTTGAAAAATGACCAGGCCTGGGGAAAACATAACAAGGTCATGTGCAGCCATGCAGGAAATTCCGGCTCCATTAAAACGTCACGAAGTAAATCAATCTTTCTTTCTGATCCCGTCAAGGCGACAACTGATTTGGTACCAGAGGTCTCCCGCCGACTTCCGTCTGAATGCCTTGCAAAGTCAGGAACATCTGACAGTCAAACCAAGCATTATCCACGGGGTGAGTATCGAAGAGCACGGAAAGAGAGATCGATCACATTAATGAGAAAGCATATATCTAGTAAAACTGTCCCCGCACTCGATTTTGCTTTCGTCGGCCAGATTGAAATGATCGATACTGCCATGAGAGAATTGAGGAAGACTAGGTCGCCACAATCTGAATTTCCGCAGTATATGTTCCAGAGTAATCATCACCCCAAACGCTCGTGGATTCACTGGATTCACGAATTAAATTCAATGTGCAGGCCAACTCCGACACCTAATGGACGTTTACGCATGCTACCGAGTGTAGTATCATATGAGAGGTGCGAAGAGTTGAGCCTTCGAATCGATCCGCAAACAAAACATGACAATAAACAATACATCAACAAATGTCGCCCCGAGGAAATTAATCGAGAATATCACAGGACAAGATTTGTCGCGGGACGCAAAAAAAAAAGCCCTCCAAGGTTCCAAGGCGCCTTAGAGCCGATGGTGACCTTCAATGACAGTGGTACTAATGAATTAAAAAAGTCCGTCTGGCCTCCCGGTGAGCGCCAGGTAGCTAGTTTGAAATTTCCGAGAAGTAAGCAGCTCTCGGCCTGACATCCACCCAGTCTTGAAGTCCCTGAGACTAAACGCACTGATCTAGATCTTTAAGACTTGAATTTCTTTAGAAAACAGGCTAATAACTCGAGGCCAGTGAGCTCTAGTATAATTTTACCAGCTTCATGTCTTCAGTTGAACGAAGACAAGCATTATATAAAACGCCTCCCAATTAAACATCATAAAGCAGCAGCACCACTCAATGCTCAATACGTTAGAGGTCGAATAAATCCAGGTCGACAAATTTATAGTCGTAAGCCAGAGGATGTAACAGATCACAATCAAATAATCAATAAGGGAAAGAATTGCCATGAAAGTAAAGTTCACGTGAAGCTGCCGACGGCTAGAAGGGACAGTACTGTAGGAGCACAAGTATTAAGCAAAACTGACAAATGCGAGCAAATGCACGAGAGTAAAAATGATTCTAATTGCGATTGCCTCAATCAAGAGCCCAAGGGAAAAAGAGATCAGATGAAGGAAAAAGTCGGTGCAAATAACGTTCCTCAAATGACGAAAGATTGCCATTTATCAGCAGAATATCGATTAGTTATACCACCTCGACAGCAGTTGCGAAGTTCCAAACCGGGCAGAAAGCCACTAATTACAACACTGATATCTCCGTGCCGCAGATCACGCGGGCGACGGTGTCGTCGTGAGAATTCAGTGAGCTCAGGTAGTGATAATCTCCACGTGTGCTCATCGCACTCGAACGAGATGCCATAAAGATGAGCATGAAGAACTCGCAACATAGCCCGAGCTCCTTGGACTGATGTTACCCTGACACCAAAAATCCGCGTCAAGAAAGTGTGTCCAGCGAAATTGAACCTCAGTAGAGAAGGACATAATTTTGGAAAACATGAATTGGAGACTTGGATACTCTGAAGAGATCTCAGCCGAAGAATACTCGCATTGGTCTCTCACTCGAGGTGATGGGACAGCAAAGTATGGCCTTTCCTGATGAATGATGTAGAGTGTGACGGGCTTGGTCGGGTGGCCTGATTAAATCAATACTGTTACTGTTTTCAATGCGTAGATAAGATTTCGCAGGAAATTTTGCCATCTCGATGATCAATGAACGATTAATAGCACTGAACACAGCTTAGCTATTGAGGAATGACATCTCATCCCTAACCTTGACAGTCTCTTTCTTTGTAGTCTTACATCTAGAAATCTTCGCCTGTACGTGTGACCGGATGAAGCGATACCAAATATCGATTTATTTCGATCGTGGGAGGGTTGACTGGTCCGAGAAAGATCTACTGCTTCAGTCGCGTCCGCGTGAAGGATTGGTCCACCATAGTGCCTGAGTGCCATTTATACATTGATGGTCCAGATCATATGTCGTTGGGCAGTGATCAGTGAGCTTTTTGCTCCTGTGGTGGTCTACGTCGAAGAGGCGCGGCGCCACTCGATGAAGTATGACCTCTCTACCCTCAACGACAGCTTCCGACCGGTTAATACGGAAAGAACGTTATTATTATTTGATTCCCGGCCAAGTGTGCGCCATACAAAATACATCCATCTGGCCACAGCTACAAAATGTCCGACCGCTTGATGTTGTCTCCCCCACCAATAAAAACTTCGTCTTTTTTGTAGATATACAGTTGAGCCTGTCTAAATGCAAACTCTCAGTGGACAAAAAATTTTGCACTAGCAAGGCTACCACATTATTGATTTTCAGTACACAAGTAGCCCTGTAAGTGCAAAAACTTTGGACTGAGGCCTTGCATTTACACAGGTCCAACTGCACCAACTTTTTTAGCGCCTGCAATTTTGCAAAATGTAAGAGGATCATGCTCGTATGTTAATGTAGACCTTATTACACAGTGTATGGTACCAGGTTAGATTTGGCACAGCGGGGCTAGACCTCGCACAACCACTGCACCTCCAATATGTGTATTCATAGAATATAAAATCCAAGGGAGAAGGAATGAAGGTGCGCGCATCGAAAAGTTTTCTTAGATTTTGATTTCTCTAAATGTTAAAGGTGCTGTGGTTATGTGAAATCTTGCTCCACTGTGCCAAATCTTATTTTACTAGGTATATGATATGGGAACGTACTTGTCTGTAAGACAGCTAAGACTTGTTTATGAGAATAGACGTTGTTGTTGTTAAATATCTAACGTCCGGCGAGCACCTGCAAGGCACGTCCCCTGTCGTCTCCCGAGGGAGCAAAGGACGCCTGGCCCTAATGGCCAGGGAGAAGGGAGATATATTACATAGGCTCGCCGAGCACTTCTGCGGCTCAGGTCGCGGGGAATGGTGGATTATACCGAGTATAGTATTGAAAAAAGAACAAAACAAAACAAAAACAAAACAGCTGCAAAGGAAGATATTTTCCTTGGTCCGGATCCCGCACTCCTCGTCCGATTCCTTTTATCGAACCTTTTAGCTGGTTCGGAAGCTTTTGGAGAAATAAATATATGAATTTGATATAATACTCGCACAGGAGCAGTCAAAAAATAATAATAAAAACTTGACTTCCTTTTTTCCTCTCCAAAAACCCTCCCCTCATATATCATAGGCTTCAATCCATGATGTCAAACAAGATAAAAATCCTGGCTACAGCAGTTCAGAGATAAAATACACTTATGAAATAAGATGTAACAACAAGGGAGGTTGTGACAAGAGAAATATCAATCTGTTACTTGATGTGAATCAGAAAGTTTTGAAAATGGAAAAAGCCTTGTCAAAAATTACCCGAAACGCCAAAAGTTTTAATTGATCAGATAATGAATGAATTGAACTCCAAGCCCCCAGGTTAAGTCTCCACTTATACGGAGCTCTATGATTAATTTGACACCTTTCCTACTACAACTTCCAGGTGGCATATTTCTCCATCTTCACCGAGGGCGAGAAATGGGTCCACAAATAACCTCTGACGGCATCCAATGACCGGGTTTCTTTTCTTGAAGCTACTTATAAATGCCTCGTCTTGGGTAAGGCCTCAAAGCCAGTTCCCTCTTAAATTGGGGCATCCTTCGAAGCTGCGATGGATGTTATTTCTGCTCTCTCAGCAGCAGCCTTAACGCGGGCTACTGCAGCGTACTCGCGTTGTGCATGTTGGCGAATCGTGGTAAGCTGTTCTTTTGTCAGTGGGCCGGTCCACTCAGGTCGAGCCTGGCAATTCCGGCTTTCTGATCGGTGTGGTCCACCACTGTTTCGGCATCTTGTGGGGGCCTCGCACTCTCTCTCGGAGTGCATTTTGGATCCACAATTCCAGCAGGCTGGAGCACGGGAGCAGCTACGTGTAGCGTGGTAGTCTAGGCAGCTTTTACACTGCTCAATGGATCGGCGGGCTTGAAAGATTGTTACCCTTCCGGATTCGAAGAAAAGCTTGAAGCCGGGCCGTGGATCAGATTCGCGAGGAAAGAGCTCTATCCAGTTCTGGTGTGGTGCCCCAAGCTTGCTGACCCCGTGGAGCCGAACCAGGGACGGAACCGCATCGGACACTCTTACAATTTCCTGAGTGACCATTTCAACTGTCCACGGAACGCTTGTTATGAGAATAGACGTGTGAAATAGAGATACTTGAGAATGTGTATTTAAAGATGATGGAAAGGATACTGTATATGCGGGCGACCTGCAGCTTATTTATACCCATATACCGTCCGTGCGTCAATGGTGCAAACAGAGCAAACACACACACACCCGTGAGTGCCGTGCCTCGCCTAGCGCGTCCTGACACTCTAGAGCGACTGTGACAGCATCATCCCTTCTATGGTCTGCTGATCTGCTCCTGCACTCTTGCCGGTTTCGTCATGCCCGCCAATGCTAAGCACAATAAACAAAGACCCGGATTCTGGAAGTAAATCTACTAGCTTTGTATTCCGGAACGCAGATTCGAATATAACCAGTTGGCTCCTCGCTCTGTTGAGAGCGTAAGGTCCAGTTCTTGTAACTGATGGGAAATATTTCACGGACAGTAGCAAGTTCCTCTTGTAGGAGACCCTCAAGGGGGTCGCAGAGTCTGTCAGACTGACCATCGTGGCATCGAACTTTCTTCTTATTAGGCCCTATGAAAAGTGTCGTCCAGGGTTCTTGTTGTTTAGCAATAGAATTTTAAAGCGGTTTTCAATCGCGCTTTTTGCCTGTAGAATGGTAGCAGCCTTCGCTGGGATCGGCGCGAGTATAGCGACGCCTGAAGGTACTGACCACACATCAGAAACTAAATTACTATCCAGAACAAGATTCTGTATGGCTTGTCGAAGTTTGTACGAATCTGCTTTCCTAGCTTCATGATCGAGGCCTAGCCGTATCATGATACGACGGTCCTCACTACATTGTCATTGGGGAGGGGTTGCTCTTATAGTGGGGGTTTTCAGGGAGGAGACTTTTTGCTCCAAGTTTAGGCAGGCAGTTCTTTCTGCCCACGATTTCGTTTGTTGTCCAGTAGATAAGGGCTTATTTCGGTTCGTCATAGGAGCGTACACGCGCTAGCCACGCATGGCTCGGGATGCGCCATCTGCTAGCAACGCGAGGAAATCAACATTAATACGAGGATGCTTGTTCTCAAGTTCTCCTAACTAATTATTCGTCAGGTCCAGAAGCCCCTTGATGGCATCCATAAGAGACGCAGAGTTGTAGGGAGTGCTGGTGGTGTCCCAGTTGTAACTCGATGACAGGCCATTATCCGTTGTATTGAAACCAAAATCAGCACATACGCTATCGATGGTATCACTCGATGGGACCTCCAGAAGTTCATCCAATGTTTCGCTAGCATCGGGGGAGAGCTTCGTCACACTGAGCGCTCACTCGATTGCCTTGGCCTTACGGTTGGCTTCAGCTGATTTAATTATCGAGTAGGCTAATAAGCTACTGCTACAACTCTTACTCGATGTAGACTTCGGTTTCGAGACGCGATTCCCGGCGTTTGGTGGATCAGGGAGAAACGCACGCTTGGAGATCAGAAGCAGCGCCGTACTCTCGCCAGACAAATTAGCGAGACTGTAAATTAAATACGGAATCAATTAAAGTCAGGGCTGGTTGGTTGCTAGAAGGCGTTGTGTGTGATACTGCTATGACAACGGAAAGAATGTTGGACGGCGCGCATTTCGACGGTGGGTGGTGGGGGGCATGTCTGGCCACGTGGTCGACGATCGACGCTCCTTGGGACATGTATCCTGATCCGCGCGAGCATTCCTGGCAGCGGTGGATGTGACGGGTGTCGTGGCCTTAGATGCCCTCGAGCCCAGTGCCCAACGGGCACACGGCCTGATGCCGAGACCCGCGCGAGCAAGCAGGGCAGCGTTCGGTATCATCCGATGTCAGCCGGTCGGTCGGTTCGCAACGTGTTCGCGAGTCGCGGTCGTGCGGGTCGGCGCTGACGGTCTAGGTTCTTGTCCACGTCGGAACTGATGATCGACTAGTCTTGGGCTCCACGAAAAGAGAACACACCACTCATGAGAACCAACGGCGGTCAGTGGATCGAACCGGCTATCTGGAGAGGTGTTCTATGCGCGTTGGTGTGGGTTTTGATTTTGGTCGGTAGATGAAGCCGTGGTTATCCCCTACGAGCGGGATTGTTTTATGAGATATATGTGCATACGTCGAAGGGTTCCGAGAACCAGTAAAAGTGTGAATAAATGAGATTAATATTCGTGTCTACACATCTAAATGAAAATATAGCGCCCCTAATTATGTAAATATGAAGCGAATGCCATTGTTACGGGTTCAACCCTTGAGGGATATTGGCTGCGCCAGTACTGCATGGATATCCTACTCTATGGCCACGGGTGGTTTTGTGGGTGGATACCAAAATGTGGGGCCCCAACTGCTAATCTTATCTCAAATAAGTTAGCACTTTCCAAAATTAGGGTTAGTCGCACTTTCAACAGGGGTTTTTTTGTATGGCGTTATCAACCGACGTTGATTTTGTGGGTGGGGCCAATTATTGGAACTAAACTTGATTTGGGTAATTTATTTAATTTTTAATGAATCTATTATCAAACTGTTTC